>JANHQD010001719.1:0-20185 GCA_024721195.1 Marasmius sp. AFHP31 | reverse complement strand
GCAGATGGTCTTGAATTTCAGGAGCAATTTTTTGACCCTAGGCTCGCAAAGGCGCTGGAAAAAAATGGTAAGCTGCTGTTCAAAATGGCAGAGGAGTGTCTACGGAAGGAAAAATTATTGAACTCAACAAGGAGCGCGCGTCCGCTGACGTGGGACTCAGCACTTAGTCAGGCGATGTTCTGGAGAGCAAGACCGGCAGAGAGGGACTCGTAGTGAGGCGGCATGTATTTCGTGTATTTTCAAAGTAATTTTACAAAGGGGAGGGATGTTAAACAGTGTACAAGAGCAAGTGCGACTCCCAGTGACTTCGAGAGCAAGGATGACTGACTCACCAACAGTCACGCGCCTCGGCAAGTGCCGAGATCTGTTCGTGGTCCGAGATATCCGAACGTCACGTGAGGAAGAGGGAGGGGGAGAGTAAGGGCACCTGCAGTAGGTACTCGATGGCAGTGGCAAATGCTGTGTTCATCAACCGAAACTGAGACTCTTAGACCAGGACATCCGAGGCCGCTCCGCCTTACAAAACACGGCGAATCTGAGTTTTTTGTATCGCCAGCACCATTGCTACATATCAGATATTATTACTAGTGATTTGACCAAAATAAGTTGACAGTGTCCACTCCCATTTACACGTTGCCTGCCGGACCAAGCTCTCAACCAATCAAAAGTCCCTGCTACGTTGACGGGTGTGGAGGAGTAAGGTGGCGAGACGTCCGGTGCTATGGAGCATGCCGAGCCTCGGTGTACAGATTAGTGCGCACTCGGAGAGCACGAGCTGGATCGCGATCCTTCCAGCGATGCAAAACCGTCATGAAATCCTTGTAATCCTTGAGGTGCTTCTTCACAAAGAAGTCTTCTCGTTCATGAGCTCCGTACTCCCATTCGCAGATGCAAAACTTGACCTGTACTCGTCGTGAGTGGGCGGCCACATTAGGCTCACCAGAGTGTATGCTTGCTTACCAAAGTCAAAATAAAGCCCATCAGTTCCAAAGAAACTGGATTGAAGTCACCACGATAGTCAGGCTGGTTAATCTTCTGTTTGATCGAGGGGATTGAGAATATAGCTCGAAGGATAGTCCCGATTATTGGTACTTCGAAGGCACCACTGAGGTGTTCAGGATCCTGATCTGGTCGTGAGCTGAACAATCTGGGCACAGTTGGAACGGACTGACAGTGTAAGCAAATCCGTTATTTAGGACGAGTTGGCCGTATATCTGAATATTATTCTGTCGTGCACTTGTGGATGGATCAAAGCCATAAGTTTTTCGAACGGACGGCCGGACGGCGGACGCAAGCAAATTTGTTCGTATGTTGTTCCCCCGCCGGACAATCTGGCGCCCCCATTGGAAGTTTTTAGCGCAAACGCGACCACAAAAGGCTGAGTCCTACTTTCGCGAGCGTTATTTCTGTAGATGTCTCGGTATCGAGTGAGCATCTGGAGCTGGTTTTTCTCCAACATTCCGCGGCAATGCCGGTCAGCTGTTTTTCGTCAGTCGAGTACGGATGTCTGCCGACGACAATCGCATCAAATTCCGCCCGGGCATGTTTCAGCGCAACTTCCGGTTCCATAACATCGCTTGAGGACGGTGAGGTAGATAAGCGGTAGTTCTGTAGAAACATCAGCTAGCGTTCCCTGTTCTCAGTTAGATGAACCTTCCTTTGGCCTCCCGATGTATCCAGGTCGGCTAGGGGGGTCCTCTGGTGGCTGAGCTGCGTCTTCATGTTGCGTTTGTACTTCTGTTGGTCCTTCTTCCTCGTCCGAGTCGTTCGAGTGATCTCCTTGGTCTGCGTCCTCGCTTTCTGACTCACTTGAGCTGATGTAAATGGGACCAAACGGTGTGATTTCTTCCTCGACGTCGCCTTTGCACTGCGATTCGAGAGCCTCAATCCTCCTCTCAAGGTCCTCCACCGTTTTGATATGACGCTTCTCCGCCTCCGCCTTCTCTCGAAGGAGCATCATCACATTCTTGTGTTGCTGGTTCAATTCATCCTCTGTTTCTTCAAGCCTACGCTTCATGACAGTCAGCTCGTTCTTCAGAGGGTCGACGCCTCCCAAATCGCGGGGGTCAATAGTACAGCCGAATTGTATGGTTCGTCGCGAGTTGCCAGTACTTCCGCCGCTAAACGATGATGAGGTGGTCTGTGACCGTTTCTCTTGCATGCGGCTAAATTCCTTGAGAAGAATTAGAGGATAGAGGCTGCACGCGGAGTCAACGCGACGAACCTGGAGTCTACGACGATTCTGAGAAGAGGAGGCTGATGAACTCGTGGTTCGATTTCGAGACCAGAGATTAGCTGGGGCAGCCCTTTTTGCGGCGGGTGAGCGTGAACGGGAGTGAGGCCTTTTTTTAGGATCCATGACGGTCAGTGGTTTTGTTATCTTGTGGTCAAGAAATCAACGGTGGACTCCAAGTAAACGGTACGCGACACGAAAGGGGCGTGGGATACCAGACTTATTCTGGAACAGTCTAACTCTGGAAAAAGTAATGAGTAGAAGGATCTCATCTGTGGGGCGAGCCGGAGAGAGTAATTCCATAGCCTGATTGGGTTGAGTATTCCCAGACCGAAAAACCTTGGAGGCCGTGAGTCCCGCTTTGGAAGTCCTAGGCCGACGCCCAAATACCGTTCATTTCACCTGCGGACTTGTCAGCACAAGTCCACCGGTCCATAGAGAAATTCGGCCAAATCGTCCGATAGAGAGCTGACTTTCCATATTCTTGGAAGCTTGAGTATACATGTAGACTCCAGCCGGAACAGGAAAAAAGAGGCGAGGGCATTGCTATGATGTTGGATGTTCAAGTAAAAGTTAAAGTTACAGTTACAGTGGCAGGCATTGAATCATAGCGGTGGTCCGTGCGTGGGAGATCAACAATTATGGGCGCTTCGGTACACAGTGAGAACGTGCAACGGCCTTCGTCTGGAGTTGCTAGTTACAATCCTGATGTTTGGCGGTTTCTGGTGATTCCTCGCAATTTCGAACCCGTCCAATCTCGATGAATACCTCAATGTATCTTTGGATATTCTCCATACTCATTCTCACAACATTGCTTGGCCGCGTGTGGGCGATTTTACCCTCTGGATACAAGAAGCATGACGGCACGAGAAGGACACGTTCGACTGTGAAATTGGCAGTTTTTCTGGGCTCTGGTGAGTTCATAACAGGGATGAGCATTATCGCAATGACTGAATTGATGCTCAGGTGGACATACAAGCGAAGCTTTAAGCTTGCTCTCCGCAGTCGATTTTGAACGGTACACTCCAAGGGTCTATGTAATCAGTGAAGGAGACGCGCTGAGTGCTCAGAAAGCGAGCGATTTGGAGCTACGGAAAGCTTCTTCGAAGGTTGCTCTGCTCACATCCAGGCTTGCTAGCTAACTTGCCAACTACTCAGAACCAATATACGACTCTAACAGTACCCAGGGCTAGAAAAGTCCATCAGCCATTGCTTACAACCCCATTCTCCGCGTTTCGCTCTCTCCTGACGTGTCTCTATTATGTCACTCTGTTGGCTATCCTCGGCGACCCTTTTGCGGATGTCCTGATCGTGAATGGTCCAGGAACATGCTTCGCACTATGTCTTCCAGTCATTCTCAATAAGGTATACTCTGACCTGGATCATCTAAACTATAGGCTAACCTTTTTTGCGTAGATTCTGGGCCTCAAGGCGCCTCGGGTTATTTACATAGAGTCATTTGCGAGAGTCAAGAGATTATCGCTCTCAGGAAAACTCCTCCGGTATATTGCAGATCGGTAGGTGTCAGGATTTTATAAGCGGATTCGTTTGAACTCCAACCATGTTGCGCAGATTCATCGTACAATGGCCCACGTTGTTGAAGGATGGCAAACGAGGGGAGTGTCGTGGTTGGCTGGTCTAGTAGTCTGGGCCTATGCGGGGAGTTGAGCGGCCCTTCACCATCTCCGAGTCAGTGCATGAAAGACATGATATAAACATACAACGTCGTAATTCAAGTATGTGCATAACTCGAGCACTACAGAGGATTTCATATAAATATATAAATAGGTGCAACGGGCAGCATGAAGAAAAAACTCATCACGCCCTGCTCCGAATCCATCCCAATCCTACGATGGTCACGTCTCAGCCTGAGCCTCAACTTGTCTCTTCTCATTGTGATCACGACGAACCTCCTGCACCTCGTCTTGAGCCTCTTCCTGCTTTTCGGACTCTTTTTCCCGTCGTTTCCTCTCGTCCGCATCGGGAATGTCAGAAAGGAATACAGTGAGGACAAAAGCGATCGCAGCCCAAGGGACCAGCGAAATGAAGCACCACCTAACACCATCCCTGAATGCCTCTCTGATTACCACTTGGACATCCTCGGGGAGTTCTGCTATCTGCCCCACAGAACCCAGTCTGCCGGTGAACTGAAGTCCCGCACCAGAAGCGTTATTGGAAGAGAACCGGCCTTCGGCAACGGCACGCGTGATGTACAACCTAGCGCGAGTGTTTAGGACGGCACCGCACTGTGCGAGACCAACCATGCCACCAAACGAACGGAACTGCAGGCAGCGAGTGCGTTGAGGACACTGAAATGGCTGATGAAGACTAGTGGTTTACTCACGAACAGCATCAGAGCCGAGACGATCGCAACACGTTCTTCGGGTTGTGAGAATCGAGCGTGGATGTTCAGCGTACCAATGTTCATTCCGACGCCAACGCCCGATAGCGCGAGAAACCTGTAAGAGGTTCTCGATGAGCCAACGTACTTAGGGGCGTCGCATTGGGACGACGTACACGTTCACTAGGACTTGTTTGCCTTGCTGTACACCTAAGGAGATAAGACCTAGAGAAATTGGAATGATGAGGCTGCCAATGATAATCGCATATTTAGGCTGGTTAGAAGGAGAATGAAACAATCAGCATTCGAAGGTCCACTGCCAGGCTACAAACTAACCTGTTTGAGAATGGATGTCATCCTCAGGGCTATGAACGTCCCAACGCCACTGCCGGGCGCAAAGTAAATCAGCTGTATGCCCGCCTGGCGTTGGTCCAATCCATTCACGATCGTCATGAATATCGCCACAAAATAGAACATGACAATCATCACCATGCCTCCGGCAAACGAGGCGGCCTGGACGGTCACAACGTCGTAGTTCCGGAAGATTTCGAGGGGAATCATGGGATAAGCCGATAATACTGAGGTCTGAGCCTTGCTGCTGGGCACGACCCTGTCCTTTTGCTTTTCCAGGACGTATTCCCATATCGCGCAAGGTAAAATTAGAATTCCACCTATAACGAAGCATACGATGACCTTGGGACTGTTCCACCTCTCCGTAGAGCCCCAGTTCAACGCGAGGAGGAAGAGGATAGCTCCGACGACGAAGAAGAATGCGCCAATCCAGTCGATCTTGAAGAATTTTGTCATGAACGACGGATGAGCTTGTCCAGCGGGAAGCTCTGACTCGAGGACGAAGCCTTTCTTCAGGTGCTTCCTCAGAAGGAAGAAGAGCAGTAGCATCGATACAGCGCATGCTGGAAGACTAACGCGATTTCGTGTCAACGAAGTTGTACAAGAAGAGATAGTACGAAGCTTACTTGATTGCGAAAATCCAGCGAAATGAGATGTGACCTAGATACCCACCAATGACAGGGCCAACACTATACCCGATAGAATACAACAGGAATAGTATAGCTATCTGCCAGTTGATGGTGCTGAGGGATCCAGAGTCTGACAAGATCGTTCGTACGACCTGATTGGATATGGTTTCAACCCTGGCTTTGTGGGGCTCGGGTACAGAGACTTACTGTGAGCAATCCGGCGGCTCCTATGCCCGCAATGGCACGACCTGCCAGCATCATCTCCATATTTTTGGCACCAGTGCTCAACGCGCTCCCAAAAATGAAGAACACGAGGGACGACTGCATCGCAAAGTGCCGCCCGTATATGTCGGCCACTGACGCAAAAAGTGGGAGGAAAACAGTCGACGTGAGAAGGTACAGGGTGCCAATGTAGCTGCTGAGATTTAGCTTCGAATGAACGAGACTGAGACCTGAGGATACTTGTACCTTTGAAGGTCGAGTCGGTCGAACGCGGACTGATCGCAATAAGTTCGGAGCAAGATCCCTTCTCGTTTACAATAAAAGACATACAGCGATATTGGTTTGAGCGGTCGCAACGACTGATTAAGGTGTTTCTAGAAGTCAGAAAACGCGTCCTTCAAGACAGACGTCGATACGGTGCTCACCCGTGTAATCCAAAGTCTCTAGGAAGATAGGAATAGCGAGAGAGAGGGTTAGTTTGGCTAGAAACTTCCATTCTTCAGGACTAGTCTTCCTCTTGGGCTTTTCCAATTTTTGGGAAGGGGAAGATTCTGCCAACGTCTCTTTCGAGTCCTTGGACTTGGAGAATTTTCGCCTGAGGTATCGATAGGTCCAGATAATCATGGTGCTGAAGAACAACAAGAATTGTCTGACAGCCTATAAGGCCACAGGCACCGACTACAGGAGGGTTTTTTATAGACATGGAGATGCTGCGCCTGTCAAAGACTGAATAGGATGGGTAGACCTGGTCAACCATGCGTGGGAGTCCAGACTGAGATACACTGCGCGCTTTGACGGCATCGGGCACACGTTCCCTTCGCCCACAACATGACCATTTACAGCTTTTATATTTTCGATCGGTGAGTGCTCCTGGAATGGCCATAATAGCTCACATTTATTCAATCAATCTTGTAGGCACTGTACTTGTGTTTACTATCAAGACTGGCATCGTACACGTCGTCCAAAACCTGCAGTTGAAGGAACTCTATTGCCTGCAGTCTCTCAAGCCGTGTCACAGCCTAACCCCAACTCGACGGAGCCCTCCATCGCCACGTTCGGCAGTCCCAGAAACACGCTCACGTCGTCCAGTGGTGTCGTCGTGGCTGTGAACGATCTGAACACCAATTCAACACCTTCTCCATTACTCCAGACCCCAACTTCACCGGTCGCGGGAGCAGATGGCTTAACAAGCACGGGTCTTTCGTTTGATGAGGAGGCGAAGCTCGTATACGGTGTGGTTCTTTCGCTGCGGAATATGATCAAGAAGATATCGGGAAGGTGTGTTAATCCGCACATTGACCTAGCTATTTCCGACCTCTACTTACACTGTATGCTGTAGAGATGAACAATTCGTCAACTACAGGACGTCTTCATACAAACTTCATCTTTTTGAAACCGTCTCGGGCTACAAATTCGTTCTTCTCAGCGACCCTGCTGCTGATCCTGCGGGATTACGCTTAGCTCTACGTGGAATCTATGTTGGACCCTTCCTCGAATACGTCGTACGCAACCCTCTGGTGACCATGGACTCCAAAATGCATGGCATAGACAATGAGTACTTCAGGAGTAGTGTCGACCGTGTAATGAGAGGATTGTCTTCGTTTGTTTGACTACTTTCATGGCTGGAGGACTGGGACTACGATATCTGGTATTGAGACCCAATGATCGCATGGGAGGGTAACCAGTTCCGGAAAATGTATGCGACGGGAAATTAGCTTCAAAAACAATTTCCGTTACAGGGAATCGAACCCTGGGCTATCGCGGAACCACCGTAACGTATGATGAGAGGCGATAATGTTAGCCACTACACCATAACGGAGTCAAACGGGAAGGTAAAGAGCCCTTCACATGTTGGACGCCACATCCAGGGTCCGCTAACAATTTATTATCAGATACTGCTACAGATGCCTGCAAATTCAAGTTACCCATGTTTGATTTGTGTACAAGTTTGTATGCTAAGTCAGTGATTCATTAAATGTTACTGTAACGCCGAGGAGTGTCTTCTAGAGGTTGCATTCGAACGCTTACCGTCTCCTTCCCCCACCCCCTCCCAGGATGACAAGCTTGTTACTCTTCTTCTTCCTGCCACCGTTACCGCCGTTACTTCTCTGCTCGAGCTCATGCCATGCGATGTCCATGTCCCACTCATCTTCCTCCGTTTGCTGTCGTGCTCTAGATGCACTCCCTGCATTCCTCGACTGCGGTGGCGTATTCGAATGCAACGCCGAAGCAAAACTCTTCGTGCCCCACACACCAGCCGTTCTTTGGTCTTCCGACGGCGGCTGCCGAGGTGTGGCGGGAGCTGGTGCCACCGAAGCAGCCTCCTCAAACCCAGGGAACGAAGCCCCATCCATGAAAATTACCGAATCATCCTCCCCACTCACAAACTCTGTCGACATAGCCGACGGCGTAAACCTCCACTCAACCGCAGCCTCATAATCCCGCTTCTCCTTCTCCCTTTCTTCAGCTCTCGCCCTCGCCTTCTCGTCTTTTCGCCCCTTATCTCGACGCTTAGCTTTCCGAAGCCGAAGTGCCCCTTCAAAGTTCTTCAGCCCCTCTTTACCAACGACGTTATGAAGATCAGCTTCGACAAATACTACGTCTGCTCCTTCGGGCATGTGGGCGAGGTATTTGCATCGCTTGCGCAAGTCGTCGTTAACCGTGCCCTCGGATAGTGCTTCGATACGAATAGTGATGTTATCCGGGAAAGAGGAATAGTTGCTAAAGTGAGCTAACAGTATCCGAATGTCGAGTGGATGAAGGTAGAGCGGAAGCCCAGAGGCCGCTTGATAATAATAATATGTAGAGGTGGTCGGAGGGGGAGGATTCACGTTGCGTCTTTGTTTTGGGGTGGCACGAGGATTATGATTATTGCGATTTGTCGTGTTGTTGCGCCTCGAATCGGGGGACGGGGTAGCCGGTGTGGGTGGGGTGGCAGGTAGCGTGGGCGTTATAGTACCAAACTTGAGTGACAGCATTTCCTGGGGAACCTCTTCTACATGGGAAGCCTCGGTGTTGACGATGGCTTGAGCTTTAGCTTCCTCTTCGAGTCTACGTTGTTCGCGATACGTGAAACGGCCTTCAATTTCGCGGTGATCTCGATTAGACTTTTCGATCCTTTCCTGGAGGCCAGGTGTGTCCAAAGCGGTAGCTTTGATGATCTGGTTGCGCACTTTGGCTTCAGCCGCGTCGATGAACGACACACCGAGGTCGTCGTTCATTCCACCAAGTAAACGCCGTTCGACGGCAAGGTCGTCCAGGTCTTTCGTCAAATCAGACACGAGCATAGCAGGAGTAGCGAGCATGAATTTGGCGTAGTTGTACACGTCGGGAAGGAAATGAAACGGGGCTTGGTGAGGCGGGAGCAGATCCGAGGGCCATGTATGAGATCGAGGAAGAGCAAGCGTCGTGATTTGTGGGCGTTGGATGAGCCGCATGGATAATGTACCTCCGACTCGGGGAGATGCGTCGAAGGGAGCATTGGAGGCTGAGCTCGAGGATGCTGCCGATGACGCCGCGTGCATATCATCGCGGTCCGTAGGACCGTCGAACCATTTCACGCTCTTGAGCTGAGCTGAAGTTACAGAGTCGAAGCAAATTGGGCATCGGGCCCACTTGTTCTCTGAGGTCCCGAGATAATGAAGGATGCATGGGAAACAGTATATCTGGATTCGGTGTTCTCTGTTAATTTAGGGCCGGATACAGGTAAAGAAAGCGTACGAACGTGTCCACACTTGGTCATCCTGGGTGCCGTCGGAGGAGAAAGGCAGATAGGACACGCCGTGTGTCCTTCAGAGTCTTGGTTTGCCGCAGCCGACGCCAGCGCTGAAGTGCGGGGGATGATGACCTGCAAGATATCGTTCCACTGGAAGTATCTGTTAGGAGTCCAAGTAAGTCTGAGATCGTAACAGATAACTAGAATGAACTGGCATATCAGGGTCCGCAAAATGCACGGTATAGTCTCCCATTGGGTTCATCACGAAGCGGTATTGAGCATTGACGAATCCTTCATGATATCGAGGGTCAGAGATAGCTGGGTACGAAACCAGGAGACACAAGAGAACATGACTACTCACGTTCCTTATTCCACACCCCGAACTGGTTATTCGTCTTCCTGCTCCTTCTAGGGATACTTTGAGGAGGCTGAGACTGCCGGGGAGGGAGAGTGAAGTTCAGGAGATGGTTCAAGGACTGAGTTGAAGCCATTTTCGCCGGACGCTTCGGAGACGCAGCATTGGCGGTCGGGGTCGTTGCCATCGACGAAGGCAGTAATGAACAGAAGAACTCGATGTTAAGGTCGCTGAGAGAAGCTGAAGAGGGAGTGCTGAACGTCGAGGACGACGTCGGGAAGCCCTACCGGTGGGAAGGGCGACCGCCAAAGTCAAGCTATGTCATGACTCTGTTTTGCTCCGTATAACTCTTCCCACGTGCGCGGTCCCGCTCTCTCCCTTACAATCCATGGCCAAGGGTAAAAGTGTCAACCCAGCGGACGCCTATAGTCAGTTTCTTCTGCAGAAATAGCACGTTGTTGTCGCTAATCATAATCCAGGAAAGGCGCAGAGGAAGAAGGAGATCAAGAAGGCGAGCAACACGTTGCTTTTGTGCCGTGTTCAAAGCTCATACGCGGTCCTGCAGTAGAATAAAGCAGAGCGTTCGAAAGCCAGGGACTTCGCTCTTGTGAAAAAGGATACATCTGGTATGTCTGGTCTCGAGAATGTTGAGCTACCTTAACGCGTAATAGATCTCCAGGATGAGATTGAAAAACTCGAGGGATTGGAGAAGCCTACTGCAGACGAAGCAAACCGGTTGAAAAGTCTCAAGTCTGAACTAGAAAACATCAATAAAAAGAAAGAGGAATATGTTAAGGAACATCCGGAACAGCGACGAATGGTCTTCAAAGGACGAAGGGACAAGAACGACGGCGAGAAAACGCAGGAGGAGGTTGTCATTCCAAAGAAGAGGAACCTGTTCAAGAAAAATGGGCTTCCTAGGCACCCAGAACGAAGTATTTATTACGATCCGGTCATGAATCCTTACGGCGTCGCACCCCCGGGGATGCCTTACATGGAGAGACGTGAGCTACCTATCCTGTTCACAAACGTTCCCAACCGAATTAAAACGTTCTTCTAGCCCTGTTACCGGGGGAAGTCGATTCTGAAGCAGAAGAAAGTGGAGGAGACGGTGGGTGCTGGTCTCATTGTACAACTGGTTCTCTTCCTGACTTCCGTTCTCTAGATGATGACATTCCTATGCCTGAAGGTCCTCCTCCAGGTATTCCAGAATCCGAAGAGCTGGTGAATGGCGACGATGATATACCCATGCCTGAAGGCCTACCCCCGGGAGAAGAAGCTGTACAAGGTATTGAAGTTCATTACCATACATTTATAACACCTTCTCACAGGAGCGTAAACAGACGATGAAGACATTCCTCTTCCACCCGATGATGGCCAACAATCATTCCCTCCTCTACCCCCCGTTCCTCCCACTACAGGTCCTGGATTAGTTCCCGGGATTCCGATGCCTCCGCCTGGCTTTCCAGCAGGCATTCCGCCGCCTCCGTCTGGGTTCCCTAATATTGGTATGCTACCACCACCACCTCCTGGTTTTCCTGTGGGTGTACCACCTCCGCCACCGGGCGCTCCGTCAAGTTTCCCTCCTTTCCCTCCGTCTCTCCCATCTGGTTTCAATCAACTACCCCCTCCGGGATTCCAGCCGCAAGCGCCTCCAGGCTTTTATCCGCGGCAAATGTCTGGATCTGCGATGCAAGATCCCCTTTCTTCTGTCCCTCACCAAACATATCAAGCACGTCGTGCGAGTAAACTGTCACCGCACCCTTCATTACCTGCTAGACCCAATACCGACCCCAGTGGATCTGCGCAAACGCAAACTATACCGTCATCCTCAGCCACCGTCTCCGCGGCGCCTGAACTAAGGGATTTCAAGAAGGAGGCCACCGCTTTCGTACCTACAGCTTTGAAACGAAAGCGGGCCGCAGGAACTTCCAGAGTGAATGCTGCCCCAGGGGTCGAGGCTGCAGATGGCGATGGAGATAGTACGGAGATGCCCGCTGAAGGTCCTGCTCGTCCCGACTTGTTGAGTACGATCCAGAACCAGTTTGGGAAACCAGCGGAAAATCCCGGCAAGAAGACGAAGGTTGACGAGGCAAAGCCAAGGAAGAAGGATGACTATGACAAGTTTATGGAGGAGATTGGAGATATATTAGGACCTTCATAGTTATCGTTTAGTGCCGCAGTCCTAAGTACTTTATACACACTGAGGAACCAAGACGGAGCCTACTCGCACGACGATAATACCCTATTTGAAATTGATTCTGATTTCTGTCATGATACTCCCATCACCCGTGCTTACATCGCGAACTCAATTCGGAGGTTCGGGTGTGGGTATTTACTACCTAACCTCATGCACACAAATTACACAGTCATCATCAACAGCTCTGATGTTATAAAAAGGACTTGCCGAATCGAGTCCGCCCTACAACATTTATTCCCATCATGTCGAGTCGGACCTCACTGCTGAGCCCTCGACCCTTGGAGACAAGTGCAGGAAAGCTCCTTCTCTTACCTCTACTTCCGGCTCCCAAATCCATCATCCTACCGTCGGAAATATGGATCAATATATTCCAACACTTAGCGGGTATGAAAGGAGGTCGGGATACACTCTGGAAGTTGATGTTGATGTCGAAGAGCTTCAAAGTGCGTATGGCAGTGGTACTACGTCAGCTTCGGCTAACATGGTGTACGATTTTGAACAGGATGTAGCCCTCCCTTTGCTCTATTCCCAAGTTCGAATTCATAGCCTGAAGACCTTTGAAAAGTTCTGTAAACGCGTTCACGAAGCTGACACGAAATGGGACTCCATTCGTCGAATACCATACTCAGCTCCAGCACGCTGGGTCAACACACTCGACTTGTCAGAAATTCATTATATTGGCACAAGTGAAGCACTACGTCTGGACGGTCTCTTGACAGACCTATTCCCACTGCTACATTTCCTTGCACATTTCTCTATGAACCCAGCATTCACACTGAGCAGACGAGCAATGACAGCGCTCGCAGATCGGCCTGGAGTCTTTCATATTCGCTCTCTCAGTGGGATCAGCTATGTTCCATCTCGACGGTTGGCCGCATGTCATGAACCCATAGTCGAATTGCTGCGAAATTGCGTCAACCTCGAAGAGCTGGAGGTGATCGGGGAGGAGGCAGACAACGATTCTATTGCTCTTGAGCACCTCTTCATTTCCGCAAATTCATCCTCAGAATGCACCTCCTGTAGACCTCTGAACCTTTCTCGCCTCCGTATTCTCACCCTCCTTTCGACACTCCATTTCTCCCACCTCATCTTCTCCCTTCTCATCACCGAACTCCCGTCTCTCACGAAAGTAACGATAACGCCATCCGATGACATACCCCAATCCCTGAACAGCCGCTTTATCTCCACCCATGGTAACAGCCTCCGCTCTCTGTTGCTCTTCTCTCCCAAGTCGTGGCCGACACGGCTACACCCTTCACCCGCGGACATTTTGATTACATGTCCAAACCTCCGGCATCTATCGCTGGAGAATCCTATGCCACAGTTGACGCTGCAAAAAGAACACCCGTTGGAGATTCTTTCGATCACTAGGCCAAGCACGGAATGTTGGGCATTGTTATCTCGACTATTGCGTTACCTGCCGTCGTTAAGGGCCGTAAGGACTAGGGATGTTCGTTGGTTGAGGAAGGGTATGGGCACCGTCGCGCAAGAGGCTGGGTTGCAAGGAGAGATGAGGGAGTGGCGCAGGCGGCTTGCGAGACGAGGTATTAGGCTTTTGGATGCGGATTGGCGGGACACTGAGTGAGAGGATGTGGGCCTCGGAGTGGTGCTACGATCTGTCAGTGTACTATCTATCTTTTTTATCTTGGTCATTGTGCTTTTACCCTGCTCACACAACAATGTATACATACCAATCCCTGCTCATCTTGTTTTCTCTATATTCGCCACTTGTGCGGTACTTACTTTTAACCACCGGACCGGTCTCATCCGGGTGAAGGAACCATTTTTGTGAGGATTTTTTCATTTTGCAAATCCAACGGACTCAAATGACGATTGGGGACCGCACCGGAGGTGAGTATACCCTCCTCAATCCGCGGCCGTGCTTGGAGCACTAAATTTTCGTCGATATCAACGTCTTCAGGGACCTCTTTTCCACCTCGACTACGATGTCAAATCCCGTGCTGAAGCTAGACTTCTCAGACCTCGATTCTCTGCCTCTCGTAACTAGATCACAAACACCTTATCCGCCCATTCCGTCCGACCATGATAGGTCTCGGATACTGGAGTCCCTAACATGCGACGAGAAGATCCTGGAGAAGTGCCGGGAGGAAATCACGACGCTCACGCAAAGGCTCGCCAAGTTCGAGGCATACACATCCAGCCTTCAGGAAAGGATCAACCAACGTCGGTTCATCGTCTCTTCGATACGTAGAGTGCCCCCCGAAATATGGAATCAGATATTCTCCATGGTTTGCGCCCTCCACCCCTACTCCCTTGTACTATCCAAAGACCACCCAGTCGTCGCCCCTCCGATGACGCTCTCTCACGTTTGTCCACTGTGGCGAACCATCATGCACGCCTCCCCTCGGCTGTGGTCGTCATTGGACGTCGATATACACCAACCAAGCGGAGGCCACCAGGACATCGTTGAGATGTTCCTTCGAAACTCAGGAAAGCACCCATTGAAGATGCGCATTGTCGACTCAAAACCGCAAATACCCGTGATGGTCGCGTTTCATCCTGTAGGAGCGATGGGGTTAGCTCTTTTCAAGATGCTCATCTCCGAGTCGACGCGAATTCACGCGCTCGACGCTGACTTTGACGGGAGAATGTTGGACCTTATCACAGACTGCTCAGATATCACCTTCCCGATACTGTCGTTCTTCAGAAACGCGGTTAGCAAGCGCCCTGACGTGGCCTCGGGACAGTGGTTCTGGGACGCGATTCAAAAAGCCCCGTTCAGACACGCGGTCTCTGGTTATTATTATCCTCCCATTCTTCCTTACTCCCAGCTCACGACCCTCGTGTGCGAGCCACATCTAGAAGCGACCATGGTAATGGAATGCTTCCAGAGGTTCGCACCGAATAATCTGGTTTCCTTGACCTTCCTCGATATCGGCATTCCCGCTAACATGAGAACGTTGGTCGTCCCGGTCACCCTCCCTTCCCTCGAACACCTCACTATCAAAACGTCGTCAGGCCCTTCGCGTGACGTCCTGGGCGGAGTTCTCGAATGCCTCACTCTGCCATCCCTTCAGTCGCTCGAGTTGCAGTCCGACTGCTTATCTGGATATTCTGACACCATCCCACCACCCCCTTCTATCACTCACTCGCTTCTGGGCATGATCACGCGTTCCGAGTGCTCCCTGGAGAGGCTGTCGTTGAATGTGCCCGGCATTCTCCAGACGACCGATACTCCCCTAACGCAGGTTCTGGATGCAACACCGGATTTGACGCGCCTCGAGATTCGTTCTTTGGATTTGAATGCGGAGGATGACCTGGTGGATTTCTTTTCGAAGATCACGATTCCCCGATCGTTGACGTGCAACGTTGGCACACCGGTTCAGAAGCTGGAGGATTTCTTTGTGGAGTTTTACCAGACCAGTCCCCGTGCTCCGAGTGCTGCGATTATCGCAGCTATGCAGGAGATGAATCAGTCAAGAAGAACGGCCGCGACCACCGGTTGGGAGTTTCACGTTGGTTCAACCTCATCTACCTGCTTCGTAGACTTGTCATAGATCAGAACTGGATATAGACATACACATAGACGATACCTCTACCATATTCTATTTCCTTTATGATATCGGATAGTAATCCTACATATAATCGGCGCTTGCATTGAAAGACAATATCGTAATAAAGTAGATTGTAAAATTCTCTTGGGGATCATAAGCGCACTGAAGAAAAGACACCCTTCTTTTCCAGTCCTCGGATTGACTCCTGGAAAACCTCCCGGACGTCATAATTCCACACAGGTTCCCACTGACCCTGGAGATGCTCCTGCATCTGAGCGTTATTGTAGCCCCCAGCACCGTAGTTATCGTAGATCTCTGCGGCCCTGGTGCTTCGCATCAATACGTCGCTGGCTCGAGGTGGACGAACTTCATTATAACAAGCGAGGATTTGCTACGAGATGGATTAGGCGAAAGAACTAAAAAGAGAGTACGAGTCCTTACATCCAAGTTACCCTTATGTGTCTGAGGGTGCGTAAGGAGTTGAGTCAGTACGAAAACGTCCTCAAATCCTTGTCCGAGGCCAGCCCCCAAGTGCGGAAGCATTGGATGTGCCTGGGTTTTGTGCTGTGAGCTACTGGATTACGGGTTATGGGCTTTGAACAGAAAAGGCCTACAGCGTCACCAACCAATACAACTCTTTCGCGAACGTAGGACTTCAGAGGTGGTATACAAGCATGAATGGACCACCGACTTGGATTCTTGATGTGGTCGACGATGATTTGTCCCTCGGGGCCCCAGTCACCGTATTGTTCCTTCAATTCTTTGTGTGGCCTTGACTGTACCCACGGCATAGGAACCTCGGGACCCTTGTGGAGGTCGTGTCGCGCTACAAAAGCAACAAAGTTGATCTGAAGATTATTGTTAATCTCGTTCTGCGCAGACTCCTAACGATGACGAACCACTTTGCCGCCTTGGATAGGGAAGCAGATTATGTGCTTGTGCGAGAAACCTTCAGTATTGAATTGCGTAGATCGTTTCAAACTCACTTTGCCTTTCCCGACATAACAGGTAGGACGAAGGGATAGATCTGTCTTCATACCTGCTCTAATAAGATCTTCGTTGGGCACTATGCCGCGATAAGCCCAGGTGTTGGCAAATACGAGTGGTCGAGCATCCTCTCCTATTACAAAGTGTCGAGTAACGCTTCGGATCCCATCGGCCCCAATGACAATGTCTGCCTCGTGAGTTGTCCCGTCTGTGAATTGGATACTAGCAAGCCCCCTGTTTGTAGAGACAATAGAGGCACATCGTTTGTTGAATTGAACGATAGAGGGATCGAGAACGCTAATCAATGCGTCTAACAAGGCGGGTCTAGGAGGCTGTTAGAACCCAACTTGTTGGATTGAAGGACGTGTATTCACCTGTATATGCCCAGTCCTACGTTTGTCGAGCTTTTGGTCTCGTACTAGAGACCACAGTCCATCAGGATCATGCATATCAGAACTGAGAAGGATACGGACATCGAAGACGAGATTGTGCGGAGCAGGCCCTTCTATGAATTTGAAGAGTCGTTGGATGGGCTCGGTTTGGTCAGAATGTGCCAAAATAACATCCAGTAGACCTAGGCTCTCCAGAGTTCGAATTGCGTTGGGACCTTTTTGAAGTTGTGATTCGAAGAATATCGTGGTCTTCAAGACTGGCACTACTAACCGAACCCAACGCCGGCTCCAATTTCCTCGAATTTGGGCTGATACAAGGTCAGCCTACTGAAACGTCAAAAGAGACGAATGCCATCTCCTCACCGCAGCTTCGAATACTTTCACAGAGATACCGGCCCTTGAAAGTGGGTAAGCGGCTGCAAGCCCGGACAAGCCCCCGCCCACGATTGCGACAGTGAAATCCTTCGCCATGGTGGTTGTTCGATTTAGAGTCAACGTCTGCGCCAACTCGTAGCCCACCCGTGTGTTTTTAGCATGTCTTGTGACGCATTGAATACAACAATAACGAGAGTTATACTCCCAGGTGTAAGGGAACCCGTTATAACTTTAGTCGGAGGTGGTGGTCACAAGGAAAGCCCTGGGAAAGCTAGTTCCTGCCTCGGATATTATTATGCCGGATATGAGAATTGCCGTCCGCCCCTTGTTCGCAACTTCACGTAGCATGACTGTAACAGCTTGGTCGAAAACCACGTCGGGGCCTGAATTTCCAAGCAATCCTTTAACCCTAACTGATTCCTCACTGGCACTCTGCGAGTAGATGTCGTGATCGTACTGTCCTCAAGGTGGGGTCATGAGGTGCGCCGGTTGGTACTTTCGGGGTCCTTGAAATTGCTGTTTGAGGCTAACTTTTTACGTGCTTTGGAAGGTCCTCGAGCATCGTCAATCCGCGCTTCAGGATCTCCAGGCTGGCAGGATCCGTTGTGGTTGGTTGGAGTGCCATGCCGCTGACAGAGACCAACCCGGATTCAAACCCCACGCATGGTCCGACTGTAGCCGTACCGTTTAGCAACCAGAGAACAAGTACAGATCAAATTGAGTATTTCTACTCGATCATATTATGGAGAGGTGAACCATCCCTCAAATCCAATGAACCCCCCCCCCCCCCCCCAAGGTTCCATGGCAGGCCCAACAAAGCTCTCATGAGTGGAATCAAGTCCGTGGTAGCCTTGGATCTCTGCTGACTCCCGGGCCTCTAAGAGATCCAAGTAAAAGGCAAGGAAGGTGCGACGAAGACGGGAGTTCTTGATATCGATGATTTGTCCGGAACTTGGAGCGTATGATCAAAGCCGAGCCTATCGAGTCTCGACATTACATTTCATGAGTCGGTGCAGAACTTGAACAGTCAATTTCTACGAAGATGTCCTGAAAAACAGGATGCAAAATCACTGGGATACGTAGCTGTCCTAGATTTGTTGAGCACGAACGTTTACGAATGTCCCTAGTAGTAGCGACCCGTTCACTTAGCTTCAAACTCCACAGACCCGATTCGATGTTTTCTGCGTCATGACATACGACATACCGCTCTTTCGATGCCTGAACCAATCGCTTACCTCTTAAGTATGCCTCCGCGGACGCACGACGGTTATCCTTTGGCTCTGGCACTCCAGAGCGGCTGAGGCAGAGTACTAGTGGCGTGAGAAAGCTCGGGAGCTGTCAATTGCCGAAGTTTGCCGCTAGGTTCAACTTCACACCTCTTCAACGTCACTCACCAAATCCAGATGTAACGTCGTAGTTATGGCTTGACATTGCTGTTGAGACGAAGCCTCATGTTTTCTCAAATCCGACTTCTATCACATCGGAGCCTTTATGTCTCGACTGTTCGAGGTCAATCCAAACAATCGTACCTCTCTACTCGAAGGGCCGGCCCATCGCGGGCTCTCAGCGTTCAGCGTTGTCTAGCGTCATCGATCATCTGGGGGGACGCGGTAAGCTGTGAAAAAGTTGACGACAGATTTCATTTCGACGAGGTCCAATTCAGTTATGCGAAAAGCGAGCACGTCGCGCCTGGCCCGAGTCGGATACTTCCATCTCTTCTTCAGCCACTACATCCTCACATCGATGAAAAGGTTCGAATTGCGTACGACTTGAAGCCTTTCATGGGACTCCACCCAGATGTGACGCGTCTCTGTTCTAGACCTCAGAGAACAGGTACAACACCTCCCTTGAAAACGTATAAAAGGCCTCTCCAAAAGCTCACCTCCTTCCTCACTGAACACTCCGAGCTTAGCGATCTCTTGTTCACTTCAGTAATCCTCTTCTCAACATGTTGTTCAACAAGTTCTTCGCTCTCTCTACTCTCACTACCCTTGCGGTCGCCACCCCCCTCGTCACCCGTGCAGGCGATTGCACCACCGGTTCACTCGAGTGCTGCAACTCCGTCACGACGGCCCAGGACCCTATTGCGAGCCTCCTCATCGGCTTGCTCGGGATTCTCATTCAAGACGTGAACGTCGGCGTTGGACTTACTTGCAGCCCGATCACTGTTATTGGCGGTGGGAACGGTGGATGGTCAGTGCTCCAGACACTGTGTTTTCCTTTGAATGTCCGTGCTAACACTAGATCGTTTATTCCTGCTAGCAATGCCAACCCGGTTTGCTGCTCGGACAACAGCCATGGTAAAAAACAAAGCTTTGACTCAGGTCCGCTGCGTGCCGTTGTTTATTGACGACGTTGTGTCTTTTCTAGGCGGTCTTATCTCCATCGGCTGCGTCCCCGTCAGTCTCTGAGGCGCCACAACTGGTCCGGCCTGGTATCGGTCACTGGGGCGATAGGCCCGGATATGTTCCAGGGACTGAGTACGATTTGGTCAGTGACGGGCCTCGTGTATGGAAACAAGGAACGGTTTTGTTCGGACACATTTGGATTGTATTAACGGCGATTTTGTACGGTAGTTTTACGGGTGATAGTAGCTTGAAGGTTTTATGCAGAATGGTTTTCGAGGATGGCATCTGAGCAAGGTGGTCTCGGGCCAACGGTGAGTCCTCAAAGGTCCTCAACCTCCAATGATGTTACGAGCTAGGAGATACCTCCTCCCGGTGTGGGAGTTTGCAGGGTTGAGGACCATGGATTGAATCCTCCGTCGCAAGTCGAGAACCCACCGAACCTCATCACAGGGCGTGGGGGCTATCAGCGTGGGTCCTCGAGGTGATGAGGACGGAGGAACCAATGGAGGCGAGTCCGAGCTG
>JANHQD010001718.1:0-16924 GCA_024721195.1 Marasmius sp. AFHP31 | reverse complement strand
GCCTTATTTTCATTATCATTCATAATTGCTTGATCCATAACTTGTCCATGTCTTTCGGATAGATTCAATTAAATATGCTTTTCTCATCTTCAAATACAGTGGAGTTCGATAAACGGAGATTTGACTAGCAGGCGTTGAACTTCAAAAGTTTAAAGTTGCGTCAACCCGTCGAGGAAGCGGTCAAATCCAGACCTCACCATGAACGTAAACTCCTCCTGTATAAGTCGTGATGAGATGCACATTATCAGGCCGGTTGAACCCACTGGTTTGAACACATCGTGCGAGTCAAACGGTTTGCAACCGTGATTTAAACGGATGATTCAAACAAGCAGTTTGAGCGACCAGTTCAAACTAACCAATCGACTGGGTGATTTCACTTTGGGGGGTTGAACGGGATCATTGGACGTTTGAGTTCAAAAGGTATAGAACCCGGAGAGTAGCGAAGGATTCAATGACTTACCTTCGATGCATGAGCGAATAGGACTGTCTGCTCTAGGCTGGCTACTCAAGTCGCAGCCAACGGGTCTGTTGTTATTGTTGTTCAAGTAGTGGCCGATGCCATTGCAGCCTGTATCGTCGTAGCAATTGAGATTTGCATTGTCGGCGAACGGTTGATTATAGGGGTCGTGTACATTATTAGGCTCATTGAAGGAGACTGCTGCCGCTGACAGCAAAGAACTCGTCGCCATATACCAGGACCATTCGTTGCCAATTCCACACGGCAATGATTTGAGGTAGTATGTTGTCCCGACTGCATGCAACCCGAGTTACTACAGAGGGGGGGACCAAATCAGTGCAATAATGAGTTCCAATGCCCGCAAAGTCCAGTTGCCAGCACTTGGTTGACCTAGCTGTTCGATAGCTATAATTTCGATCAGCTGGAGAGTGAAAGAAGAGTGCTAGTGAGCGCTTGAACGTGCGAGTGAGAATGTGAGGGCCTTAGGCTCCGCGCTCAGATTCATAGAGTGTGAGACCTTCCAAAGCTACTCGGCTTTCAGATGGCCAGGACAGACCAGGACCCCGGTCGGGGGCGGGCGTTCGAATACGAACATATGTTACCGTAAAAAATTTTGTCTCCACGGTGACTAGACGTCGAGACAACACATTGATGCGTCAACAGGGCGGAGAAGAGGCTTCGTTTTATAGGAACAAGACTCGTTGTGATCGGACAAGGGATGTGCGAGAGCCAAAGCTCGTTTGATTACATAGGGCAAACATAGGGAACGAGAAGAGAAGTGACATATAGCGATGGGGCGATCTTACAAATTATACATTCGCGAGGGAAAATCAGGGCGGTATTGAGCATGTGCAGTACCTTGAGACAACTAGCTGCGCTGCACCTCAGAGGCTCCTGCCTCTATTGGACCACAAGGCGTCGAACCACTTCGTCAGATCGCGGAATAAAATTGCATCGGAAAGGACGAGGTTGACTACAAATGCAGAAGAAATCGATGACTCAGTTCACAGAACAGTAACGGAGGAGAGAAGAGACGCACGAAATCATTCCCTCCATATAATCCACTTCTGGAGTGATGTCGTTCCCCTTTTCGTCCACAGCCTTGGTTATAGTGAACGTGCTGAGAACGTATGTGATAGTGAGGTATAATGTATTGAGTGCGAGGTAACGGCCAGGGCATATCCTATGTGAAGACGAGTACGAAGGGGTCAGGATTTCTCTGAATTGGGGAGGGACGTGCTCCTTACCTGCGCCCAAATCCGAAAGCAAACAGTTTGGGATCGGGTGGGCCAGGTTGAGCGGTCTTTGAATCATCGCGATGGACTTGCAGAAATCGTTCGGGCTTGAAGGAGAGAGGATCGGCCCCGTACAGCTCTTCGTCGTGTAGTATTGCCCTGGTAAGGTAGGGGCGTGAGGTTGGGCCAGAATAGATCTAGAAAACAACCACCAACCAGGCATTGCCGATGACAGCTGTACCTAGCAAGGATTGGCGGGGGTTAGTGATGGAGATATACGAATGGGAAGGCCACGACTGACCAGCTGGAATAAAGTATCCGTCATATACGTCGTCGTTTATACTGTGGTGGGCTACGGCTACATGGATCATCAGCGTCTGATAGTACGGAAGACGCCGAGGATTTACCCGTCGGGCCAGCGGGATTCCACCTCAAAACCTCCAAGATTAAAGCTTCGATATATGGAAGGTTGTCGCGGTCAGCAAAGTCCGGAAGTCGTCCCGAACCAATCATCTGGTCGAGTTCTTTCTGAGCACGGGATTGAACGTCTGGGAAGAGCACCATCGCTAAGATAAACGAGAGAACGGCGGAAACGGTCTATGAGCAACGAAGGCCCGTGGGTCATATTAGGATTGTTTTCTCCCAGTAGCAAAAGACCATGGACATACCGTGTCTGTTCCACCTGTGGAAAAGATGTAACGATAACGTCAATCAGAGACACAGATTCAGGCAAATCACCAAGGCGATTAATTACCCACCGACGAAGGCTATTCCCGCAACGTTCTTTACAATATCTTCCATCTCCGATCCCGAATTGGGAGTGATGTTGTACTTTTCCAGATTTTCGGTGCAGAAAGAAACCTCCGGAGACGATTTGTCGGTCGCCTGAAAGGGAGAATGGTGGTGAAATATCAACTTGATGATATCAACGCCGTGAAGTCGAATCTGCTCACCACGGATTCCAGGACCCATCCCCACGGGCGGTCCTTCAGCTGATCAGAATAGTCCCCCCAAACTTGTGCCGATTTTTTGAACGTCGTGAATGGGACCCAGGCTGTGAATGATTGTGTAAGTTCAAGTAAAATTTTGAATTCTTGAACTCCGGTCACTAACTCGGAAGGTGCTTCAGAACGGGGAAATAATCCACCAGGTAGGATCCGTGAACCCCCACGGCGGATATTCCTTGTATAGCATCGTCAGCGAGCTTGAAGTATTCGTCTACTTTTTCGGAGTCTGGGGAGATCCCGTATACGATTTGGAGGATTATAGAGCCCGTGTGGCTAGTATGCGAGATTCATTAACATCACGATCTCGGAAGAACAGCGAAGGAAGACGACTCACGACCGTGAGTGGAGATAAAACTCTTCCGGGTTGGTGTGAAGTTTTTGGAGAAACTTGAGTGTGGCTGCTCGTTGGATTGGGAAGTACGACGAGACGATGCGTGAGTGAAACGATTGGTGGAAAATTCTTCGGTGAAGTCTATCAAAAAAGAAAGTACTAAGTCAGCATCCACCAGGTCGGATAATCAATGGCTCTGCTACATACCGCCAACGGTCAGAACGTTTCATGACTTCAGTGTGGTACGTGTGAGTACTGTGGGAGCAAGATAGCCAGACCCTGGAGACGTACATCCCATGTTCCAACTCCAGCTATCAAGGTCAAAACGACATCAACAATGAAGCCAGGAGCAAGTAGAGAAAGATGTACGTACTTTGCGAGATCGACAGCCATGGGCATATCTGCATGGAATGAATAAGACGTTGCCGATGAGCTCGTTGGCCCCCAAGACACTATGGCAGAGCTTACCAGGACGATCCGAATAATTCCATGACCTTTTTTCCAAAAGCTCAGTCACGGCTTGGTAAGAGTTGAGGACGAGTGTTTTGGAGCCAAAAATACTGAAATAGAGGAGGGGTCCGTAGGTGCGTGACCACTCAGCGTATGCGTGCCAAAGTCGTTGCTTGTCGCTCCGCGTACTGAGTGTAAGAAGGGGAAAAGAGGGTCCGGGGGGGAGCTTCCGACCCGTCCTTGAAAGCGCAAGGGCAGATAAAAAGAGAAAGAGAAGGGAGGCTGAAGAAAGTGTGGTCAAGGAGTACGCAAACGACATTGGGTAGTTTCTTTGGGATAAGAAGCTAATGTATGAAATCTACAGCGAGCCTTTTATACCAACCCTTTAGTTTGGGATGGCTAACTGTGTTGAGTCATCTTGAGGAGCAAATGCACCGTGCTAAGCGCAGAATCCTAGCACCGAGCAGATGGGAGAGTGTACGTACAAAAGAGATTTTGGTTGTATGTGAACGGAAGTGGCATCTGTCATGCTCGCAAAGACGGAAACATGGGAGCGGGACGATGGGCAACAGTCGGCGAAAGAGGGGCGTGACTGGCAAGATCTACATCTGGTTCCGCGCATACGCAGCGACACGGCCAGGTGTATATTGCAATTCTGTGGCGGTTTGGATAGGATCTAGCAAGAGAAATAAGCATTAGAATATGTACACCGTTTGTCGACGACACCGTACTGTTCTGAGTTCTTAACCCATATCCCATGAGTGTTGTCATTCATTTGTGATATGATGAGTTATCCGGTTAACCGCCATCTCAAGTTGAAGTTTGCCCTGATCGCTAAGCGCTAACTGCTAATCGATGGGTGCCGACTGAGGCCTGGAGAACCATGTAAGGCTTGGTAGCGTATAAAGACGTACGCATGCTGCCGATATGCACAAGATGATCCACCTAAACCACCTAGGGATGCGTACTCCATCACGGAAGTATTACGCACCACCAACCTCGCTTCCAAATAGTATCAAAGCTGTGGGAGGAATGTGTGCGTCATATCACAAGAATAATTGGACTCTATGCCATCGTGGGCGGTTATTGACAGGTAGATGGTCAGCTGATTGTAGGTGAACGCATGAGGTGGCTGGCTCAAGGATGGTGCCGGTATTCAAAAGCATTGATTGAAGATCATCGCAACTTGGCGTTCTGCGTAAGGAAGGCTAGGGTGGAGTCATTAGTCGGATGTTGCCCCTTCCTACTCATGTACGGACTCGGTAGTGCGAAAATAAAAAGATTGGTATTGTTCGGTGGCGCCGCGGTTCACAGTTCCCTTTGAGAGCTCCTAACGAGGGTTCAATGTATGCGAAGTGGCAAGTATTGATAAACGGTAACCTGGATATGAGATTCCTCGGTGGGCTTCGGTCCAGCACTTCCTAGTCCTGTCTAATCCAAGTAAAGCTAGAATTCAACCTTGGAAATAGTTCGAGAGGCAAAGTTAGGGCTTGCGCTTGTTGCCTGAGCAAAGGTTCGACAAGAAACACGATGGAGCACATCACTATAGCAATCTTTGGTTTTCTTAAAAAACGAAATTCTTGAGGTTTTTGCGGTGATGCTGTTCATCCGTGAGGACATGCACTTCACCTCGTTGACTAGCGTCCGTGGTCAGGGCGGAGGTATGTGTAACAACAATAGTCATAGGAGCATAGATGTCGTTTGATTGTGGCGCGACGAACTATTTCGGTGGTTCTTGTTCTTTCCTCCGGGATCTCAGCGTCAATGATACTTCCTTGATTCATGACCTTATTCTCTACCACGGGGCGCAGTCGGCAGATTAGTCCACAGATCCAGAGAAGGACGAAACAATGAACGAATATGTCACAAAATCCAACAGGACACTAGACAATTCGGAATGATAGAACTCCTACTGTCGAAATCCAAAGCGACCTCATTTATTCGCTCATACTTCGGCAGAGGTGTTGAACCAGGATGCGTCTTTATGGCTGACAGATCGAGTGAGGTCCAGATCATTCACAGAGTCAATGTATCGTTGGACTGCGGTCGGTGGATCTCTCTTCCAACCAGGCTAAGGCATGGAACTATGAGGAAGTGTGTGTTGCGAGGGGATATATTAAAGTAATACACGGACAAAGTGTGTATAGCAACTTCAGATGCTAAAGAATGGCTGCTCGCTAGAGGTTTGTGGTTTTGCAAAAGGATTTCGTCCTTGGTTACCAGTCGAAGTCGATTGTTGAGCCAACATCCGACCTGCCTCGGAGTGTCCATATCTGGTATAGAGCAGCCGTACGTCAGAGCTGCAACGTCTAAAGAAAATGAGAAACGGGCGGACCTCAGCGTTCCGACATTCCCGAATGTATCCTGACCTCCATCTCTATTTGCAAACAGATCGGCCAATTCTTGATTCTCATGAGGATTAGCTTTCACAGCGACCGGACGGTTGGCTTGGTTTTGTGATGGGGGTGTTTGTATTGCACTAGGTATTGGCGAACTGAATGAGGAGGTGGAACTGAGATCGTTAAGTTGATTGTGCCGATCGTAAGTCCCGCGAATATCGAATGAGGGTCTCTGAGAGTCGGTTACTGGAGAAGTTGGTGTCGACGTCGTTCGAGGAGCGAACGGATTATTCGAGCTGATAAAGGTGTCAGCGGAGGATAGTGTTCAAGATCGAGATCACTCACCCGAATCCCGTTGGTTGCGGCGCTAACGACTGGGTGAATGACATTTGTTGAAGCTGCTGTTGCTGTTGTTGCTGTTGCTGCTGCTGTAATAGCATTTGTTGTCGCATCCACTCCTCTTGTTGTTGCTGTGCCTGTTGTTGTTGGAACGCTTCTTGCTGGCGGAGGAACTCAGCCTTGACGTGAGGGACGTTAACAACCGTATACAAAATCGAAACATGCGGACGACAAACCTGCGCCGCTTCTTGTTGCATCTGCAGTTGAAAGGGGTTGTAGCCGGTGAATTGGGGCTGCATCTGAGTGTACTGTGGCTGGACTTGGGTATATTGTGGTTGTAAACCGACGGTGTAGGGAGTCGGGTCGCTCAATGTTGTCATGGGGAAAGGATTATTACTGAATTGGGCAGGATTCGGGGATGAACTGCAATGAGGTGTCAGGCGGGCAGGCCAGGAATGGAAGGTGACAGACGTACATCTGGTTTTGGTCATCGAAAAGCGCCGAAGCGTTCGAATCTTCAACCGCTTTGTTTCGCTTCGCCTCCTCTTCCTCACTCATCCTGATAGCCTGCTCCAAATCGTGTTCCTCTGCTGCCTTCATTTGCTCTTGGGCGAGCGTCTTCTTACTTTCCTCGATAGCTTTCCTCAAGTCATCTTCGTCTTTGTTCCTTCCGTGGTTGAGGGCACCCCTCGGTTGACTGCGTTCGCCGTGTTCCAGGTCGTTAGGATAGTCATCACCACCAGCAGCGGCCCCTCTCATCATCCGATCGCGCATGTTCGCCCGAGTGCGACGTTCCTGTCGCAAACGAGCCTCATCTTGCAGAAGATTCGTGATATCCTTCGCTTTCTGCCGTACATTCGCACCCTGATCTTTCCCGTTTTCGTCGACGTATTGGAACTCCTTCAGAGTCTTGATGATGTACATATTATCGCGGAAGTAGATGACAACATTTTCCGAACCTTGATGAAGACAGTAGTCAAGGACAGTCAGACTCTGGATGAGGGATACGGTGAGCGACGCGAAGCTGATATTAGGAACTCCCGTCGCACCTTGAATACATGCCGCCAATTCTTCCCCTTGTCATTCAACCGCTTATCCAGCATCTCCATGATCTCCACAAAATCACCTCTGTCAAGGTGAAAATGAGGATGACAGTTGGCTTGAAGCTTGAATTTGAGACTGACTGGTTGTATGTCAATTGTGCGATCTCATTCATCTGTGTGCCAGAGGGACCCCATGGGTCGTTCGAGGTCGCATCGCGGACTTTGGTTTGTGTGTCTGAGTAGCCTTTGGTGTAATTCTTCGTGACACGAAGAGCAGCCTTGCCAAAGTGCTGCATGGTCGTCGAGGAAGGAGATCAACTTGGCAGAAGCTGTGAGGCTGCAACTCGTCGGTCACTGTCACTCTCCCACTGCAAAGGATATTTTGAAGCAGTTTCAGGCGACGTCGAGCGTGTCTACTGTGGCGACAGTGCACAATGTTTCGGCAGTGGCAAATCAATGAATTTCGACGAATTTCTCCGAAAACCACGAGAATTCTGGAGAACTTCGGCGGAGAGGAATAAAGCTGAATTTAAGGGCGTGGGAAATCACGGTGCCACCTTTGTGCCACGTACGCCTGACACGTCACGTCGTGAAATATAAGAAGCCGAGTCCCATTCTCCGGAGCTCAAAGTTCTTTCACCTCCTCCACAATGGCTCGTCTTTCAAGACGCTCGGTGCGAGCGCAATCAAGCTCTCTGCGCCTCCTTCCCTCTCTTTCATTTGCTCTCTTCGCCATCGTCACCCTTCTCTGTCTCTCCTCTCCATCCGTCAAGGCCGAGGAAACTTCAGAATATGGAACTGTGATTGGTATTGGTACGTGTCCATCTCCTCAGCAGCTTAGTTTGACTACTGAACGGAACCTCAGATCTTGGAACGACGTATGTATCATCTCTCGTATCATTGTACGAGCTTTGGGACTGACCGAATGTGCTTTCACGTCTAATAGTTATTCATGTGTTGGGTGAGTTGCATCAACTGCCTTTTATGAACTTCACTGACCTCAGCTTCTAGTGTTACGCGCGGTGGGCGAGTTGAAATCATTGCCAACGACCAGGGCAACCGTATCACTCCTTCCTGGGTATCATTCTCGGACGAGGAGCGACTGTAAGTCTTTGCCCCGACTACAGACACGACCATACCAATCCCTATTATCTTGCCAGTGTTGGAGACAGCGCCAAGAACGCTTATGCTTCCAACCCGAAGAACACGGTTTTCGACGCGAAGCGTCTCATTGGTCGCAAGATGGATGACCCCGAAATCGTACGCGACATGAAGCACTGGCCTTTCATCGTCAAGGAGAAGGGGGGAAAGCCTGCCATCTCTGTCGAACACAAGGGCGAGATGCGCGACTTCGTGAGTACTTTGTATCCCTTCGACTGGATAGGATTCTGACATTGCCCCAGACTCCTGAGGAAATTAGCGCCATGGTCTTGACCAAGATGAAGGAGACTGCTGAGGCATACCTCGGCGAGAAGGTCACCCACGCTGTTGTCACCGTCCCAGCATGTACGTCTGAACCTATTGCCTGCGAATCTATCACTGAGGATGAGTTCCAGACTTCAACGATGCCCAACGTCAGGCCACGAAAGATGCCGGTACCATCGCCGGTCTCCAAGTCCTCCGTATCATCAACGAACCTACTGCCGCTGCCATCGCTTACGGTCTTAACAAGAAGGGTGGAGAGTCCCAGATCATCGTCTACGATCTCGGTGGTGGTACTTTCGATGTCTCGCTTCTTTCGATCGACGATGGTGTCTTCGAAGTGCTTGCCACTGCCGGTGATACCCACCTTGGAGGAGAGGACTTCGATAACCGTGTCATCGACTACCTCGTCAAGTCTTACAAGAAGAAGACCGGCACCGATGTTACCAAGAACCTCCGTGCTCTTGGCAAGCTCAAACGTGAGGTCGAGAAGGCTAAGCGAACCCTCAGTACCCAACAGAGTACCAGAATCGAAATTGAGAGTTTCGAGGATGGCAACGACTTCTCTGAGACCTTGACCAGGGCTAAATTCGAAGAGTTGAACATGGATCTCTTCAGGAAGACCATGAAGCCCGTCGAGCAAGTGTTGAAGGACGCCAACGTCAAGAAGGAGGATGTCGATGAGGTACGACCTTTGGCTGTCTATTCTACGGGTCGTTGCTAACGCTTTCTACGCAGATCGTCCTTGTTGGTGGATCTACCCGTATCCCCAAGGTTCAGCAACTCCTCAAGGAGTACTTCGGTGGAAAGGAACCCTCCAAGGGCATCAACCCTGATGAGGCTGTTGCTTACGGTGCTGCCGTCCAGGGTGGTATCCTCTCCGGTGCCGAAGGAACTGCTGATGTCGTCCTTGTCGATGTCTGCCCCTTGACTTTGGGTATTGAGACTACCGGTGGTGTCATGACCAAGTTGATTCCCCGTAACACCGTTATCCCCACCAGGAAGAGCCAGATGTGAGTAATTTAACATAGTTGCCGTCCGAGCCTTGCTCAATTGTTCCCAGTTTCTCCACCGCTGCCGACAACCAACCCACTGTGCTCATCCAGGTCTATGAAGGTGAACGTACTCTTACCAAGGACAACAACCTTCTCGGCAAATTCGAGCTCTCCAGCATCCCTCCTGCCCCTCGTGGTGTTCCTCAGATTGAAGTCACCTTCGAGATTGATGCCAACGGTATCATGAAGGTCGCTGCTGCTGACAAGGGAACGTGAGTGACGATTCAATCGCACGTATGAGTGTTTACTAACGATAGACTGCAGTGGTAAATCCGAGTCTATCACTATCACCAACGAAAAGGGACGTCTCTCTCAGGAAGAGATCGACCGTATGGTTGCTGAGGCTGAACAATTCGCTGCCGAAGACGAGGCCCAGAGGAAACGAATTGAGGCTCTCAACCAGTTGTCATCCTTCGTCTATGGCTTGAAGACTCAAGCTACTGACTCGGAAGGCATGGGTGGTAAGTTGGGTGACGAGGACAAGAAGACCATCCTCGATGCTGTCAAGGACACCACCGACTGGATCGACGAGAATGGCCAGACCGCCAGTGTCGAGGATCTTGAAGAAAAATTGGCTGGTGAGTAGCTATTTTCGTTTTCGAATCGTCTTCAGTGTGCTGAGATTATCTTGCAGAGGTCCAAGGGATTGTCAACCCCATCACCACCAAGCTGTACAACGCAGCTGGAGGAGCCGGCGGTGACGACGACGAGCCATTGAGAGACCATGACGAGCTCTAGACGTAACTTTTATTATAATATGATCGGTACTCTTTAGAGTCTGACCACAGGTCGTCGCGGAGAGGCGAACACAGGAAGCTTGCATGGTCATTACCTCTTATTTAGCTGGCAACAAAAGCCGAGGTTGTAACGATACATTTGAACGGATAATGAATGCATGCTTAGACTCGAAAAGGATAGCCCGGAGTGAAGTGAGGGATTGAGAAGGGAGAGACAATACTTGGCAAGTAATACACAGGTGAATACATGGATCAGTACAATAATACGCTAGAGACCATGAAGAGGAAAGATGTAAGAATATGGATGTAGGAAACCAGGGATTAAACGTCCGATTCAAAACCCAAGCGTTCGCCCAACTTTAACGACCCGAAACTTCATCATCTTCATCATCAGTATAGGGCGACACTCGAATAGCACGATAGACCTGTCGTATTGGTCTCCTACGAAACCTTGACAACGGTGAGTCTCCCTCTCCAGAACCCGTATCATCTGAGCCGTATTCGGACTCTGGAGTTGCCGGGGGTATGGGGAGAACGAGTCGAAACGCGTCCTTGCCATTGAGATAGAAACGGAACAGCCGCTTCTCACGGATGAACCCCAGAGATTCGTATAGAGATAGGGCCGCGAAATTGTCGTACTCCGTTTCGAGGACAATCTGAGCGACAGAAACTTAGTCAATATTTTGATTGGATGATAATTGGAGAAGGGAGGCATTAAGGGGACGGCACGCGAGAAGGGATGAACGGTGTGTAAACCCGACCAAGTTTAGTTGGACGAGGGGAACGATACGTGGCAAAGGGTGACAGGGAAAGAGCGATAAAAGAACGAGTTAAACATACCTCCTCAACTCCGTCTGCTTTCATAGCTTCCATCGATTTCCGTACCAACGTGCTAGCTATAAGAGACACAACGAATGGACACCACCAAACGGAGAGACCATAGAACAACAAGAAAAGAAGAAAGAAATGACGCACCCCCCATCCGCAAGGAGGGTGGTACATTCAGTCTATTGCATAAGAACATGGCGTGAGGATGGCAAAAGGAACGGAAACTTGGACGAACCGATACCACGTTTTCGGTATTCCTTGCTAACGCTGAGCATCGCGATATACCCTCGATTTGCACGGTCCCTGTGCACACTTTGCTTGCATACTATCACTCCAACCGGAATAGAAGTGGATGGGTCGCCTGGGTATGCCTAGAGGTGGGAATCAAGAGTTGAAGAATTATTCTGGTTAAGGAGGGGCTATATTTTTCGAGTTTGCTTACTAGAAATGAAAGATGAGGCCTGTTGGGCGTCAGTAGAGAACTGATTACGCTCGACAATAAAAGCTCACCATTGATGCAGGAAATACCGAAAAGTATAGATAACATATGGCTCGCTGAGTTCGCTCTGGACGAGAGACATAACATGAGGAAGATCGGATTCTCCTACATATTGACGATACATGATCTCAGCCATCCTTAAAGGGTATCCAAGTTGAGCTCCGATTGGTAGTGCGCACAGCAGGAAAGGCAACGAACGAGGGAAAGATGGAAGCTAACAAGCAAGTGGGGGCAGAACACAACCCATGCAGCAACCTCGCGCCTTTTATACGCGCGTCCGTCATGTGACAGCTCTACATATATCCAGTCAAGTCGAGAACTTGGCTGAAGCGAAGTTCGTCCATTCATTCATTGACAATAAATCGATACACGGGGTATACACGACCGAAATTATCATACACATCTTGACCTCTTGACCTCAACTTCCCCGAGGCCGAGTCGACAGAGACATCCCGATATTACATCCTTAATTCAGATCGCGACATTGGCCCCTAGATCTTGGGCTCCAGGCCTAACTTGTACAACCTATTTGAGTTGTGGAAAAGGGCATTTTGCACGATCGAAACCGCTTGTTCTTCCAGAAGTTCACCCGAATGTACGATTTCGGAAAGTACCTGAGGAGGGAATCATCAGTGGCAGGAATCGTACGTCAAGATAGTGAGATAGCAAGATAGAAACGCCAGCGGGTGGCAAGTAAGAAGGAGGAACGAACAGGACATACATCGTATAGTGCCTGCCTTGCCTGTAGGGTGCCCAGGTAAAACGTTTCCGGAAACCAATGTCCATCCGCTGCGAGAAAAGACGCCACTGCGGTCAGAAACGTATACAGCGATCGGAAAGGACAAAGGAACGGAACTAGACCACAGGATCTTATTCGTGGGAGTGAGCTCCAGAATCTCCCTAAGAATAGCGCTGTATGAATTGGGTGGTGAAACCTCGAATGAATACAGGGGAGCGGAGATGAAGGAGAAGCATGCGATCACCGTTGACCGTGCCCTGCGACTTGGGGAAAGACCTGGGTTAGGATGGTAATGAGTGAGTGAGGTGCGCCATTCGCCTGGTTCAAGAGCCCGTGCAAAGGATAATGAGACCCATTCACATACCTCCCCGAAATCCAGAAACACGTTCGGATACACCGCGGTGAGGTACCCCGCATCTCGCATATATGGATATGATGCGTGGAGAAGGACGATTTTCGTCTTTGGGTACGCCTTGATTATTGGCTGCATATGTGCAGGCGAAGAACGAGTAAGGGTGATATCGCTATCGCCCAGTCCGGTATGGAACTGGACTGAAAATCGCAAGGACAGGTGTTAGCGAAGAGCTCGAACGGAATGGGGACTTGCCTGGCTTATCGTATTCCCCAGCAACCTCGAGAGCGGTGCGAACAACGAGGTCGTTCAAGAACTTGACCTCGAGACGCAGAGTCCCTTGTTGTATGAACTTAGTCTTCAATGCGTTCCATTGGGCCTCGAAAGATATAGCGTCAAACCCCGCGTGGGTAGGAGAAACATCCAAACCAGTTCTGTAACAAACGACAGACTTGAACCCGACCACTGTGGGGTCTCTCGCAAGGTCTGTGATGGTATGCCTGATGTTCTCTTGAAATCGAGACAGATGCAACGGTTGATCTGGGTCCTGATTGATCAATTCTTTGAGAACAGTCTGGCACAGAGCTTTAGTACGCAACACGGTATTGGGACATCCCGCTGACCTCTGCCTCAACTTCCACTCTAACAATTCTCCTGGTATCGCAGAATTGTTCGCTATGCCACTCTAAACCCTCTGCAAACTCCTCAACGCCACCTAGCCCATCATCGAGCAGCAAGCACTGGATCTTACACGGATCCATGAGCATATTGCACAATTCCAGATACGGGATCTCGTTTCGTCGAAACTTGATCTCCTCCCAATGGGCATTCTTTTCCAAGCCCAAGATTGGTGCAAGCTGCTTTGTCGCCCGTATGAAAGCGAGAGTGTGGGGTGTATCCTCGATGAGCCCGTTGCCAGAGGCTTCTGATACCAAATGCTCGAGGGGAAACTCGTCTTTGTACTCTTCCTTGAGCAACGGGTGAGCATGATTGTCTATAGCGGGGTAGTTCAGAGCAGCATCAGCAAGGTCTTTGAGCAAAGGCATTGTGGTTGGGGTCGAAGAGGGAAATCTAATCTTATCACTACTGAGTAATTACGTCAGCGGGAAAAGTTTGAAATCAAAAAAGTGCGGGCCAAATTCATCATTCCTCCTCCCCCTTCGACCTCATTCCTCCTCCTCGCCGTCCTACCTGCCGCCGGTGTATCTTTTGCTCACGAAATGACCACCGAAGCTTCGTCATCATCTTCCAAATCACCAAAATACGTTCCCGCCAAGTCATGGACACACTTCGTTGCTGGAGGGTGCGTTGCTGAACATTGCCTTTCCTTTTCCAACACTAACTGAGAGTTTATTTAGGCTGGGTGGAATGTGTGGTGCGATTGTAACGAGTCCCTTTGACGTCGTAAAAACCCGTCTCCAATCATCTCTCTTCCTCGAAAACTCCACAGTCCGTCTCGCAAACAACGGTGCAGCAACTGTTGTTCGGGGTGGTGGGGGCAACCTACTCTGGCACTTTGTCGAAACAGGTCACATTCTCCGCAATATCTACCGTGACGAATCTCCACGCGCCCTGTTTAAAGGTCTTGGTCCAACGTTGGTTGGTGTCATCCCAGCGCGTTCCATTAATTTCTTTACCTACGGCAACGGCAAACGGATCATCGCTGACAACTTTAACAATGGCCAAGAGTCTACCCTCGTACATCTATCCGCTGCTGCCATTGCTGGAGTATGTACTGGTACAGCGACGAATCCCATATGGGTTGTTAAGACCAGGCTGCAACTCGCGTCCGTCTCAAAAGGCGTCGATGCGGATATTGCAGCGGCTCGTGGGGGCAAGTACAGTACGAGTTGGTTGATGATAAAGAAGATCATGCGGGAAGAGGGTGTTCGTGGGTTTTATAAGGGCTTGAGTGCAAGCTTATTGGGTGTTACCGAGGGAACGATTCAATGGGTTCTTTACGAGAAGCTCAAGCGGTTAACAGCGGACGAGGAGAACAAGGGTGGGTGGCAGGAGTGGTCTGGTATGTTGGGGAGTGCTGGAACGGCGAAGTGTGTTGCGACTGTTATAACATATCCGCATGAGGTGAGCGTTCTCATATTCGCCGATTCTCCCACAGGACTAAGCGACTGTTGCAGGTCATACGAACACGTCTCAGACAACCAAAAGTCAATGGTGTCCTCAAATACACTGGTCTTGTCCAAACCCTCCGTCTGGTCATTGCAGAAGAAGGCGCACGGTCATTATATGGCGGTCTCAGCGCACATCTCATGCGTGTTGTTCCCAATGCAGCAGTCATGTTCTTCATATACGAAGGTATATTACGGTGGAGCACGACCACTTCATAAAAAGGCTCCACCCGGCTTGTTGCTTTCCGTTTATGCTATCTCAGTTTTAGGCTTCGTCATGCGGTATACCATGCCCTTACGCTCACTCACTAGATCCCACGTATCACTACTCATTCTCACCTGCTTTACCCTACTCACTCACCTAACTCAAGCACTGTATCATAGCTATCGGTATAATATTATGAACCCATCGGATTATAAAAGACGAACAAATCATGGAACGGATCTCTTCAGAAAGTGGGGTATTCCTTCCATTAAACGCGACATATGTAAAGGTAGATACTGTTCATGATCGTAAAGTATTGTGTCCGTGTACCGTGTACGTAGTGCAACTCCTCGATTTCCCCACTATTCGATCACCAACTACCAAACAAGCCCTTTCTTGTCCTCCCCGACGTCTGCTGGGATTCGACTGGTTGTCGGAGAGTCGACAACCCATTCAACTGTTTCATAACCTACAAAACTATCAACCAAGTAATTGTTAAACAGTGGAAAAGGTACTGACCTCCTCAAGCTTATCCTTTCTCTCCTGCAGCTCGAGATGTTTTCTAACAGCCGGGTTCTCCCTTGCAAACTCCTCGACCTCACTCCTCCAAGTATACGCCCGTTCCCTGCCTCCCAGATTGCCGCCTTTCGCTCCATCGCTCTCCTTAATGCCAGCCTCTGAGCTGTATCCATACAACAACCTCCCTTCGACCTCCCTCGGGAATTGATAGAAAAACTGTTCCAAGAGTTCGATGTTCAAAAACATCGAGCTCGTGTAAGCTAACTTGTCCGCGACCACATTCAAGAACACTTCGGGGCATAGCTCTGTCCCCGTCCCAATACCTGTCCCATTTCCGTTCTTTGTCGAGGTAGAGGCCGGCGCCGTAAGAGCCTGAGCCCGACATCTCTTGCTCTTGAGTGCCATCAGCCGGAGATTCAACACGTCCACTCGGTCCGAATACGCGATCGCATGTCGGGCATCTGCAACTTGCGCAGACGTATAGCGGTATTCAATCTCTTTCTTCCTTTCCGAGTCTTGCTGGTCCGAAGACCCGTCCAATGAGGCTCTGAGGACTCTCTCCCTCGCTTTGTCTTCCACGTCCCTCACGTATCCGACTACGGCTCCCAACCTCCGGCTTCCACCAACTCTCTTCCGAATCTCTCCAAGCTTGGCTTCGCACATAGCCTTTTCCCTCTCCAGAAGCTCGATTGATCTCTGTCGAGCTCTCTCCCACTCTCCTCCGGAGGTCGATGTAGTGGACGAGCTGGACGATGAGCCCCAGCCGAACCACGAAGACGAAGATTGCTTATTTCGGGACGATGGTTGGATAACGCCTTCAGCTTCCAAGACTTCCTCCTCGACCTCTCGCGCGTACTTGTACGGCTTCACACTGTTCTCCACCATATCAGCCGCTACGCCCACACGTTCCTTCAATATCGAATTCGCAAACTCCACAATCAGCTCCCGAGCCCTGGGATGGTGGATCCAAGGTTCGGATGTTAAAATCGAGTTGGGATTCGAGTATGTTGAGGATGATGACGACGACGACGAGCTCTCAGAAGCGTCGACGACCTCCCGTAGCGCATCTGCGACCAACGCTGTGGTCATCCTCCCAACTCCACTCTTGGCGAGCAATGAGCTTGCGCTCTCGAGTTTCTGCCTCGCCATGACCAGTTGCTTCAATGCCTCGTCATCCTTTTCCTTGTCGCCAGTCTTCCAACCTTCCACGGCACCTCTGGTCAACTCTTTTACTCCTT
>JANHQD010001717.1:0-56033 GCA_024721195.1 Marasmius sp. AFHP31 | reverse complement strand
CCTTCATCACAGCCCACGGGCGCTTTGCATCTTGCTCTTGACATGCCTCAATGTCGACGTAAACCAGCAACACGAGCTGCAGCTCGCCGCTCAAGCGAAGACTCGAGGAGTACATCTTAGTCCATCATCCGAAATTTGTACCGTAGAACTGAGTTACTTATTGTCGGAACCACCGACCGGCTGTCTCTAAGACTGTGCCTTGGTTTCGGTACTTGGGGTTTCTCTCTACTCTTGTGCATACGGTACGTCCCAAGGCATTCATCGATTGGCATTCTAGAGTCTCCCGGCGACAGACCCCGCGCAAGCATACTCTAGTTTTCCCACCGCCACTAGATATTCAACTTACGTTCTGGCTCAAAAGTTAGATTTCTTCCGGCGCTCAGAAGTGGACCCATGCCGAATACTACTACTACTACTACTACCTCCCTTGCCTCCAATGTATCGAAAAATACCGCGCCCTTAGTCTGCTCGAATGATCGACAGTCCTGAAGCACATGAGCCTTGGCCTACCTATTTCAACTTCGCGTGGGGGCTCTTTCTAAACGCTCTATCGAAGAGAAAGTTACATGCGACGAGTTCCAATAACCGTCGTGAGGCTTATTGGGAGCTGATGTCTCGGAGGAGGTCGAAAAGGTGGTTGATACTGCGCACCGTAGCTTCAGTACTCATAGCTCTGTAATCCGAGAGACGTTCAGCGAGTACATGATCCTAATGATCTTGCATCGTGAATTCTTAGCCCAGTCCCGTGCTGCAGCCAATTTTTGCGAGCTTCGACCATAGATGAATAATGTATACACGTATATTTGACAATTACGGAGAATATTAGTGAATTACAACTGAGAAGTACGGAGTATGCATTAAATAAATAGAACCAGAGACCCAAAAAGAGAGAATGCTTCGAGGGACAATTAAAGGATAAGGATCGTGTGGTTGTTTAGTATCCGATAAGTGGATGAACCGATTACTTGGGGATCTCAAAGGAGACGACATCGACGGGGATAACCTGGAATCCTACAGCCGTGTTGACAAAGTTGGGGGCATCCTCCTGCATGAGGCTGACGAATTGCGAGTTCTTGGAGGTCTGGATAGATGAGGTGATGAGCACACCGGTTCGGATTCCATGTGAGAGCAGTGACTTACATCGAGGAGGTACTGGAAGTTGGGACCGGCGACTTGAGCAACTGCGTCCCATCCGCTGAAAGGAGTGAAGGGATTGGGAACCGTCGATTCAGTAGAGCTGATGGTGAGCTGTGTGCGAGACAAACAGATTCAGTTCTAGAGAAAGTAGCGTGATCCACTGAAATGCCCTACCTGTTCGTATTTAGTAACGTCCTTTCCGACGCCAGAGCTAATGAGAGTGTTGATCTTGGCTGGGTTGGTGTTGCGGAAGTAGGTGGTGAAGTCGGCGTAGCTCATGCCGTTCTTGTGGGTGAAATCAACGAGTGCTCGCTTAGTGTCGGTACGAATGACTTTGTATGCCGGAGGATTGGGCTCCTTGTTGATGGAATTGGCGATATCAAAAGCACCATAAACAGCGGAGGTCATATCGGAGAAGATGAAGCTATCGGGGAGGACGATGTCGTTGTACTCGTCATTGGAGAAGCACTATCGAGGCGATCGGTCAGTAGAGTTCATCAAAAAGCGTCACTTCCAACTGACTTCCAAAACTTTATCCATGGTAGCTGCTTCAGCGATCATGATACCGTCGTAGTCAGGTACGTTGTAACCCTCGCTGGCGAATTTCTGCTTCCACTCCTGGTTCACGTGAAGCTACAGGGGAGAGCTGTGTGAGAAGCCTATGTCGAAGGAGAGGGAGAGTTACCGACCTGTTCGTACTTGAGCATGTTGCGCTTGACGGCAGCAGTGTTCAGGAAGAGATCGGTGTGAGGAAGACGCCAGTGGTCAGAGAACTCCTGGAAGGTCATGTTAGAGTTCTTTCTGAACCACATCATCATTCTAACACGGCCAGATACGACATCGCGTTCGACGACGGCGGGAATGACACTCGCAGCGGCGACTGCGATGAGAGCGAGAAGGAAAAGAATAGCAGAGCGCATTGTGAAAGAAAGTCGAAGGTCTGAAACAGTAAGTGAGAAAGACCGAAAGAACAGAAGCCTGTTTGACAAGGGAGATGGTACACCCCTCTTTATATGCCCTCGCGGGGGATCCGGAAGTCCCCAGAGTGATCCTCGCCCTCGGATGATACGGGCAAGTCAAGGCAAACACTTGACTCTGGTTGCATTGCTGCAATCATTCGACGTTGAACTCTGACATGGTTTCCTATTCTTCGCCTTTTCCCCATTATTCTGAAACGGAGCCGTCGCGAAAGATTAATATCATGCCCAACCTGTGCTGCGTCATTCCCGTGGGTTACAACTACTCACGAAAGCGGTAGGATTATCTGAGAAAGTCATCAGTAAGACTTGAATAGGCCTATAAAACCGGAAGAATGAAAGCGTTGAACTCTCGTCATAAAGGCACAGGATATGTGCCTCACCTCCATTCCAAAATTATGTATGTAAGTTGATGGCAGTGAGACCGCCATCAGCCTGGTTTGAAGATCTGTGCAAGCTTGACGCCCAAACGGCGAGAAGTAAAAGACCCGGGAAGACTTGAGGAAGTCCCAGAAATCGTCTATCCAATCAAAGCTGTAAGGCACCATGACGTCAGAGGTCGGTCAAAGCAACCGATAAGACCATGATCCCTTGTAAATCGTGTAAACGCCACGATACCCTCAGCAGGCTCCCCTGGCTCCTGGAGGGCCAGCAAATAACACATGACGAGCACTGTTCGAGTCCACTAGGTTGAGTCCGAAGATCTTCTAGCATGTCCTTCTGCAGATTTGTTGCTTTCGCAGATTGCCCGAGAGTTCCACAGCGATGTCCGTCGTTGGGGTCTGCCGAGTACATATGTGTATTGAAATACGCCTATACATACTCGGAAGTTTTGAGTTGGGATTGGATGTAGACGTTGCCAATCCGCTTCGCGCAGAGTTGATGATATTGCAGATAAGGTACCTGGGGTCTCCGGAGAGCGCGATATTGAGTTGAAAATACATCAGACTGGGACCAGGACACGCCGTGGTTTCACAGAGGTGGCAGCCCTCAGAGAGCTTGGAACGTTTCTTTGACGATCGACAGGGTGCCGTCCAAGGCACTTGAGACTCAGAATTATCGCCAGTTCGCGTACCGGCTGCAAAGATCTTCCTTTACAACGAGTAGTCTGCTACAAGGTAAGCTCCCGCTGCCCGATATAGCCCTGCGTGCCGCTATGCCAAAAGCGCAATCCTCGAGTGCCGGAGTAAAGAAGAGTAGAGATGACGGGAGCGACATTTCGTCAAATCATTGTGATGCCCGACCATTGTCGACCGATGCGCGGTGCATGGCCAGATTCGTACCTGGAAGACACAAGGACCTCCCTTCGTGCAGTCGGACTACTATGGCTTGGATTAGTCTCGAGTCAGAATTTCGAATGAATGCACCATAGCTCCACGTTATGAGTCCTGGGACCGAGTTGGTGATAAATATCGATATCTGGTCCACATTGAGCTGAATTCTTCCTGACAACCGGTACGATCGATATATCAGCTTTTCGGAAGCAAACAAACGAATAAAAGCTGATGAAATTGAATGTTTGAGCTCCACACGATTCCGGTGAGTGAACATGACAGAGTCCCGAGTTCGGACGACTAGTTCCACCTAGGCCCTTCTCCATACCTGTTAGTTAGCTAGGACATAATTTGGAGATAACTTGCGGACCAGCATGTCTCATATGCCGACGTGAATGAGAAAATAGTCTCTGTAGAATGAAACGTAGACATCCTCAAGCGAGAATATTAGACCGAGATGGAATGACCATAGGCTGGTCACGATATGGGCACTCTCCGGATGCGCTACCGCGGTAATACCTCGAGATTCGTTAACCGTATGAATACCTATGAATACACATAGAGTTGGCACATAGCAGTATCAATAGGTCTCGAAGGACTTACCGGTAAAACAAGAAGTTCTGGTGGTCCAGAAGTAGTACCTTGAAGCCCTAATAGAAACTCAGCTTTGAAACGCAGTACGTTTAACAGAAACACGGAGGGCCTCACCTGCCAGCGCGACCAATGTTCCCGAATCAATATCCGCCATGGCATTGGTAGATTGCCAATACTAGCATTGGCACAGCCCATCAACCGCACAGTTTGAGTTTGCCTAGAGGTTGCAACACGTCGGAAATCAGGGTTTTCCGCACAAAAGGAAAGCTCCTTGACTCATTACACGGCAGTTGAAACCAAGGACGAGCGTATCCAGCCCGAAAATGTCATAAATTCAGTCTGAGGCGAGGTACCTTGAGACGTTCCACATACACTGAATACCCTCAGTACTCCATGTTGAAGTCTCTTGAACGAGCCTTGATGTGTCGAAAACAACCTCATTTGGGCTGGCGTGGTGGATGTACCGGAAACTGTTGCATTGACGCGTCAACGAGCACGAGCGCTCGTCGGACGATGCCGAGGGGCCACGTGAGGGACACGCGCTTCTGATTTGGGCAATATTCGGGTCAGCATCCTCGAACGTTCGAACCTCCAACATCGCCAAACTAGGGCGTCGTTCTAATCAACGCCTCACAGCTAGGAAGCGAAGAACTTTGATTGAATCTATAAATCGTCCAAATATTCTCCTAATGAGATTCACTGATCTCCCAGAAGACATCGTACTTGAGCTGGTATCATATCTCAACGTCTTTGTGGCCTACTCGCTGTCGCTTGTGAGTACTACGAGTACCATTTGTCGGAAACAATACTCAAATTTTGAGTTCTCATAGACTTGCAGACGATTTTGGAGCCTCTCACGAGATGACACCTCCTACTGGTTGACTGTCCTGACCAACCATCAGAAGTTCAATTCATCTCGACTTCTCCCTTTACCACCACATAAATCCATCGTGGGCTTTGAATCTGCCCGTCTTCGCAGTATCGTGACACGTATGATCCAGTTGGAGAGAAACCTCTCCGCGGAACGCCCCGCCTTGTGGGAGCCACCCATCCAACTCAAAATACGGGATATGGCTCTACCTTTCTCATTTGACATGATTCCGGGAACTCCTCTCTTAATTGTGTTCTCAAATTTGAACCGAAAGATAACTTGTTTTGATTACGAGCAGCTCTCTCCTCTATGTGAGCTCACAAACGCTCAGATGATGATGATGGTTCCAATCTCTCCCCCATACCACGAGTACGGAAGGTGCACTCAGGTTCTTCGTACGCAGCCACTGTTCAACGTGACCGGAAGTCGGTAAGTGCTTTTGTGCTCTATGTCCCAACGCTTTTTCGTTGATGTCTATCTCTAGGCTATCCCTTTCACTTTTACAACTCGATTATCACTTCAACTCGGAACAAGGACGATGGAAAGCAACCATACGCGCCCATCCCCTTCAGCTTCCAGCGGTAGAGGGTCGCCCGGGCACGGTCGATACGCCATTCTCGGACTCGCCTCTGTCTTCTACCAACGGAGAGGTCGTAGCATACTGTGCTGCCAACTTCGGTGATGGGGCGTCCGAGACACAACTCAGGATCGTCATTCTGAACGTGAAAACCGGGATGTCCACCAGGGTCTCGACTGGTATTACCCTCTACGCTGACAAACGGGTGAGTGCAGTCTGCTGATCCCCCATAACTTTGCTAAGATAAGCTATTGACTCTGCAGACACCGAACTTTATCCTCGTTCTGAAAGATCGCGATCTTTATGTGACTCAAGACAAAATCGGTTGCACCCATATATGGCGTATCCCAGGTACCTTGCTTCCCTATGGACACCAAGTTGTCGAGCCCGACGTCGTATATCCTTTGACGCCCGACAACGACATTGGTCATCGCTACGATGTACTCCATGACGCGAGGCTTGCGACAAACGACTCCCTCCTTCATCAAGACGTCGAATACGATCGTTTTCGTACGATATTGTACCTATCTCATTCTCTCCACCCATCCGTCCAAGCGACATGCCACAGGTACAGGTTACGTGTAGGCGACGAAACACACTTCATCTCCCAATATCGTCGTTGGTACCTACCAGACCCCGAACATCATCATTATCGTACGGAGACCAATCGTCTGGCTCTGTCCTTACCCGAACTCGAGATTGAAGATGTATGGGAACCAGACGCCGACTGGCCTGAACCCCCGATGATAGTCTCCTCGCTATCGTCGTGTCTATATACCTTGCCAGGTGCCCCAGTAGCGAAGCTGATGTTGATACGGTACTGCGATTCACCGGGTCCGGCGAGGATGTCCCGCCATAGGTTGGAGTTGCCGACGGAACTGGAGGAGTGTCTACTTCAAGTGGGACATTTGGTGTTTGACGAATCGTTGGGCGTGGCTTTGCTGATATTGGATGATGGGACTTTGTGGGTTCTCAAGTTTGGTCCCACTGTATGACTGGACCAGACACCCGTTGATTGAAAGGTGGGGGAGTCTATGCCGGTGCTGTTGCTGAAGCCTGGTTTCGTCAGGTTGTATGCCAAGAGCGTAGCGTGGAGCCCACATTTGAATGGGATTAGAGCTCTTACAGTATGTCGGCTCTCTGCCATCACAAGTCTGCATTCTGCATAAACGGCTAAATCTTCCTTACCCAAAGCTATCACTCACAAGAAACAGATTGGCCAATCAACTCCAGGGTCAAACCCATATGCCTCCAATATACCCGTTTTGATTTCCTAATCAACTCCTCGAATTCATCGCTACGAGCCTCAAGTTGGAGTATATAAACCCTCAGTCAACCGCAGGGAAAACAAAACTCAGTACGCAACAATGAGACCAACAAAACCTAGTATCTATCTCATGGGCCTAATCCTCCACTCCCTCATCAACATCCCTCTCGTCTTATCCCAACCCCAACCCCAAGCCACCCCCTTCAACATCTCCGTCCCAGACTCAGAAATCGCCTTCCTCAAACAAAAACTCGAATTAACGCGTCTTCCTGACGAATTGGAAGGGGCGGGATGGGATTACGGTGCCCCACTCGGTGACATCAAACGTCTCGTCGCGCGTTGGAAGGATGGGTACGATTGGAAGAAATACGAGAAGGAGCTGAACGACGAGTTGCCTCAGTTTACGAGGGACATCGAAGTCGATGGGCATGGGGTGTTGAGTGTTCATTATGTTTATAAGAAGAGCGAGAGGAAGGAGGGGGGGATTCCGTTGTTGTTTGTTCATGGATGTGAGTACGGCGTTCCGGTATCGTTGATAGCTGATTTCTACTACCCCCCGATGTACCCTAGGGCCGGGCAGTTTCATCGAAGTGCGCAAGATATTGCCTCTTCTGACGGCCCCTGTCGAAGATGGTCAACCGAGCTTTGACGTTGTCGCTTTGAGTTTACCTGGTTATGGGTTCTCGGAGGGGACGAAGAGGAAAGGGTTTGATCTTACCAAGTATGCTGAGACGGGACATAAGCTCATGCTTGCTTTGGGATACAACGAGTACGGTGAGTTGGCCTTGGTCTTCTTCTCTCCCGCCCTTTTCGCTCATCTCATCTCGGGTACTTGTAGTAACGCAAGGAGGCGATTGGGGATACCTAGTGAGTTCATTTCCGAGCCTTTTTTCTATCCGGATCCTATTCCAACTTATCCCCCACCCTCATATACTGGTTCTCTCGTTCCGGACCCGCAGCTAGTGTTCGAACGTACTACGAAGTCGCTCAAATGGAGGGAGGCGGTGTGGACCTTCGACGACGGTCAAACGATGGCGCGAATGGAACGATCCCAACCGGAGCTTCGTTCTTCGCTGGAGATATCACGACTGGTCCTTTATCGTGAGCAATTCTCTATAAAACTTGATTCTGGAGCCTTTAACTGAACGTGAGATGTGTGTAGCTGGTTCGCCGCCGAATTCAACGTCGTGTTCCACTCGAGACACGACAGGGGCGGTCATTTCGCTGCGTATGAGGTCCCGGAATTGCTCGTTGACGATTTGAGGAGGATGTATGGGAAGGGTGGACCTGCGTATGGGGTCGTATCTGGGAAAGATGGATATTAGAACGACGGCCCGGACATCCCTCACAGACTACAGTAGAGGGGGGACAAGAACATACTATTCATTACTATATTTCTCGGAACCATTGAACGCGATGACCTCGTTCCCGCCGTAGCTTCATAGGTTATTCACGTCGTTGGTGTAGTACCTCGTACATATATTGAACTTGAACGTGGGTTCCCCTATATAGGGAATTAGGATTGATCGCTTGCACCGTGACCCGTCCAACCCCCTCTCGACCACTTACACCACCCCACCGTAACTTACACCATATGGGCCTCCGATTCGGATGCATTCGAATTTCCCAGATGATAGATACACCACCTGAAAAGACCGTATGTTAAGGCGGTGGTGGTGTGGTGTAATAAGTCTCCGAAAGCGGGGTGAGTTGTGGTCCACTCTTCCATCCGGGAACTCTCCGAGTCGAGTCTGAAGTCATCTCTGTGTGCTTGGGCTTGGGCCGCCACTTTGCGTATCACCAAGTTCCATAAATCATTCACCCTTGCTGCGAGCGAAGGTAGAACTAATTCATCGTTGTACAACGGAAGACGTGGTATACCAGTACCTTACAAATACTGCTTGAAGCTTTCGGATCGTGTTCGATAAAACTATGGACGGGTGGTGGAGGCAGTTAAACTCGACGTGGAAACGCTATATCGCCAAAGCGCAGCATTGCCGTGAAAAAAGCACGGATTTGTTTGGCTCGTTTCGACGAGCCTAAGAATGGCGAATGGCAAATGTACAGTTGAGAAGAGTCACTTGCATTGATCTTTACGTCGTCATCTTGGCAGTCGCGCCACAATCTACGTAGCAGGCATGTTATTGTACTTGTTGATACAAATGAATCTTCGTAGATAAAATGTATAGACCGTTATGTGAAGTGGCTACGGTAACCGTCTATGCCAAGATACACACGTACGTGGGTTTTTGACACCGCGACTTTGAGTCCTCAATTGGCAACTGCCATGATCATGATCCATCTTACACCACCTTCCCCAATGTCGTCGGTCGAGGTGTGTGTGTACATCTTGAGGATTAGGGTGGCACCTGAACCTCATGTGGTGTAAGTAGAGTGCCCATACGCTGGCACGCGCAGGGGGGGGGGGGGGTTGCCGCTTATGTGAAGGAGAACTTGTAGAGCGTCGAACCGATAGATTTGGCATGCACCAGGGCCTCACGCGCACGCGTCGTAATGTGAGGGGTGGGCTCTAGCTCCTTCACGACACGACACGGTCTGGAGTCCCTGTTCCCTTCCACGGCGCTCGTCGTGGCATACGAATCTTCGGCCCCGGGGGGGTCAAGCACGGTTAGAATAAAAACAAACGTTCTACGAAATACATACATCGTTTTCTTTTCTACATACTTCTATCTGTCTATCCAAGCCCCTCGCACCTCGCACCTCCTCAATCAAAAGGAACAGGACGTATCCCAGGCCCCGCCAACCTCGTCCCCGGTTGCTTCCCCTCCGCAGCGGCTGCGGCTCCAAAGGCAGAAGGCACCGGAATCCCACAACAATCACCCCACCCAACCTCTCTCTGTCCTGCACCTCCCCCCTCCGCAAGTACGGGTCCGTTGCCGTTGATTACCTTGCCATTAACAACCCCCCCACCCCCACCTCCTCCCTTCCCATGGGGATGCGCATGTCCCTCATGTCCATCAAAGTCGGAAGAAGAAGAAGGGGGAGGCGGCCCACCCCACCTCAAAACCCCAACCCCCCCTTCCCCACCAAATAGAAAATGCTGCATAACAGGAAGCTTGCCCAACACTTCTGCACGGTACATCTTGATCATCCCTTCGTTGACTTTGTCCCATGTTTTGACGGCGGAGATGTCGTCGAGCATGGGGGAGTGCCATCGGAGGGAGGCGGTTTTGATCTACGTGGGTGGGAGGGGGGGGGGTTAGTAGGGTGTAGGTTAGGAAGAGGAAGGAAGAAGGGAGGGGGTTAGTAGGGTGGTAGGGGGTATGGGGGAAGGATGGGGGCTCAGACGTACCGAATTAATAAACTGTATACAAGCAAAATATATATACTGTTTCGCATACTCATCCACAATCTCCGCGTCATGTATCGACTTGGGTCGGATATACTTGTGTTCCTTCAGCTGTGCTGCACCCCAGAGGAAAGGTAAGAAATGGTAATCGTCGAGACCCCATACGCCGTGCGAACCGGCTGGTTCGAGCCAGTAGGTTGATTGGAGGGTGCGCATGACGGTTATGTATCTGCGTTCCGTGCGTTCAAAAGAGAAGGAAAGAGAGAGAGACAAAGGGGACATACCTCCAAAAAACCCGCATAACTAACGCTTTATGATCACTCTCCTTGAGCACACCGAGGTGTTCGAGACATATCCTACCCAGCACCACCCACCCGTCATTCATCAAGTCAAAAACATAGCGAAAGGGAAAGAGCACGCACATCCAACACAAAAAATTCAACTCCATCCCACTCCCATAATCGATCCTCGATCTATTCCCCCACGATTCCGTAAAATAGACCGACACCTCTTCGATCGAGGATTTCGGGAGACCTGGGATACTTTGGTGGAGGGTGTGGGATGCCTACCCCCGCCCCAATAGTTAGTTTAGAGAAGGGGGAGAAGGGGGGGGGATAAGGGGTACGAACCTCTTGAACCCGATCATAAAACGTCCTAAACGCCGGATTCCCAAACCTCGACGCAGAGTTCTCAACAGGGGGGGTGTCCTTTGCGATCCCTTCCACCCTATTCAAGATTTCTAATATCGCTTTCACTCCCTGCATGCGTGAGTGCAACGAACGAACACAACCCCCTCCGAAGGCTCACCTCAGACTCCTCACACACATCACCCAACTTGGCTCCCACAACAGCCTCGTTCAACGTTTCAATATATGTGATAATCCTCTTATGCGTTTCGGATGTTTGAAACCATTCGAGTTGGGATTGAGATAATAGGCATTTGCGTGGTGGGTGGGTCGCGGTCGTCGTAGTGGTCATCGTCGGTTTGTTATTACATAATCCGTAATCGCGCCTTTCTTTTTTCTACGACGATGACTACGACGACTACGACGACTACGCTGAGAACGTCGTTAGAAAGACACAACGATACGTTTGAGGGGCTTTTGAAGCTTATACCAGCGAGGCATTATTTGGTGCAGGAGCTTACGGATGAACAGGTACGTTCCATTCGAGTTCGGTTTTAGTTTTTCTCTCCTTGCACGTACTGATGATGGGGTTTTTGTAGATCGCGTCAAAGTTCCAAAAGAACAGTAAAAAACAAAAAGCGCCGAAGCAGGCTATAAAGGAGGCGTCGAAGAAGGCTAGGAAGGATAAAGTGCGTTTCTTCATGCGTTGTTCAAAAAAAACAACTATTCATTTTTTTTCCCAGCTCGATCCAGCGAACCAAAAGACGGTGGTGGATCTTCAGAACGAAGCAGCTCAGACCAAGGGGAAGGGGAAGGGGAAATGGAAAGCGGATGACTCTGACGAAGACTCCGATGACGATGATGTCGAGGTGGACGTCGATGTCGACATGAACTCTTCCGAAGACGAAGACGAAGACGAGTCTATGGCCGTCGACTCACCTCTCGTCCCAATGACCCCCTCCGGCGGCATCCAAGACCTCCGAGCCAAACTCCACGCCAAAATCCACTCCCTCCGGCGGGGCAATCGAGGAGACACACCCGCCACCGATAAAGACTCTCTCCTCGAAGAACGCAGACACCAACGAGCAGCGATGCGAGAACGCAGACGTAAAGAGACTCGGGAGAAGAAACGTCGTGAAGAGGAGCTTCGGACGAACAGCACCAAATCCAAAGCGAAACAACAAAACGATAAAGTGCAAGCCGTCCAAGCGAAACCTACAAAACCCCAACTCCTCGTCCCCGACCCCGACCCACGATCCACCGTGCTGTCCTCCAACCCAAAATCATCGAAATTGACCACCGTTGCGTTTTCCTCCCTCTCGCACCCCTCCTCCTCTTCCGCTGCTTCACGTCACAAAACAACCTCCGACCCCACCCAAGCCCTCTCCCAACTCGCCTCCCGCAAAGAAAAACTATCCTCCCTCCCCTCCCCCACCCGCCTCGCCGCAGAATCTCGCGACCGGTTCGAAAAAGCCGAAGCCCGACTCGACGGGATCAAAGTAAAAGACGACGAAGCACGGTTGAAGAAGGCGGTGAAGAGGAAGGAGAGGGAGAAGGTGAAGAGTAAGAAAGCTTGGGACGAGAGGAAGGAGCAACTGAGTGCTTCGATGGCTGCGAAGCAGAAGAAGAGGGCGGATAATATCGCTGCGAGGAATGAGAGGAGGGGGGATAAGAGGAAGGGGGTTAAGGTGAAGAATAAGGCGAGGCCTGGGTTTGAGGGGAAGGCGTTTGGGAAGGGGGGGAAGGGCAAAGGCAAGAAGGCATGACGCATACATTTCGATTTATCTGTTCTCTGGTACAAGTACATACACAATCGTACAGCTTTCTTTCCTTCTTGCTTACTTCCAAGGATCAAAAAGCACCTTCCCAATATCCCCCCGTTCAAACTGTCTATACATCTCCGGCGCCTCGTCCAACCCAGTAACCCTATCAATCAAACTACTCTCCGTCCCAATCTCCCCAAACACGTCCTGTCGTTTCACCAAAATCTCAAACGCGGCGGGGAACATCGACCTCACCGGGCATCGACCAAAGTCGAACGAGATGTTCTTGTTGTACAGTTGTCGACCTATCAAAAGCCGTGAGCCAGGGGTGGGAGGAGGGACAGAAAACGTGACAAAAAAGATCATACCTGTGAACGGAACCTGCGACGCCCCATGCACCCCAATACTCGTCACCGCCCCAAATATCCTAACCAACTCAAACGCCAACTCCAACGCATCCGCATGCCCAACAGCTTCCAACACAGCCGTACACCCAACTCCCGCCGTCCATTCTTTGACTTTCGCCTTCAACTCGTCCACATCCCCACCTAAGACGACGACATCCCCGTTCCTCCCCTTGGCAGGATGTTCGATCCTCTTATACACCGCCTCGGCTTTCGTCCTCCTACTCTCTAACAAATCCACCGCGACGATCTTGTATTTGAATTCCCGATAACTGTTCGTGTTCTCCACACTCCAGATCAACTCAAGGAGGGAAACAAGAGCGCAAATCCCAACAGGCCCAAGACCGATGAGGGCGATCGTCAACGTCGTATCCTCCCAACTCATCCCCGCCCCCGTCCCCGTCACCTCAGGAGACTCAACGAGACTCGAAGGCAAAAACACCCCAGGCCACCCCTTCCCACCCCACACACTCTTCACTTTCGGGTGGTTCAACACTTGAATCGCACCAAACAGACCCGTGGGGAGGATATCCGACATCAGTAGCAACGATGCGTCAGAGATGGTGTTGATAGACTCCTGTGTGAGGGATTTGGAGATGGTGTGGGGTGATTCGAGGGAGAAGAGGGTGGCACCGGCGAGGGGGACTCGGATGTATTGGGCTTGGCCGCCGTTGAGGAAGGGGCTGCCGAAGAGGAGGCCGGAGGGGCAGCGGCAGGTGTAGCCTACGCGGCAGACGCTGGGAGGGGGGTGTTAGTAATAGTCAAACGGAGAACGACAAAAAAAAATCGAACTCACTGGCATTCCCCACAACTAACCGTAAACGGTGCCACAACTCGATCTCCGACTTTCAGTGTCCCGTATAGAGAAGGACGCTCGTCTTCCTCTTCCGCGTTTGCATTCTGGCGAAAGTTGTCACCGAGTTTGACGACGGATCCGACGAATTCGTGGCCGCAGGAGTGTCTGGAGAGTTTAGGTTAGCTGGAACACGGAAGACGAGAGGTGGGTACGTACTCCTTTTCGATACCCCCGTGTCCTCTGTAGATGTGCAAGTCGCTTCCTATAGAGTTCAGACGTAGCTTCAGCTTCGAGGCTATCGTATATCGTAGATCAAAGCCAGAGAGACTGACCACACAACCCAGCCAACTACACACAAAAACATATCATCGTCAGCCCCTTAAAAAACCAACCATGTAGAGAGCTCGTGTTGGCGTACCTTCACTTTCACAATAGCATCATCTGGGTGTTCGATCCTATACCACGAGTCAATGGGGGTCGGCCCGTCCTTCTCATGAGATTACTCACTTTGGAACATCCTCCTCAACAACACGGATATCGAACGAAGGTGGGTACCACCGGACGGTTTTGTGAGTTGAAGGCAACGATTCTTGTTTTTGTTGAGACATGGTGGTGGTGGTGGTAACGGTTCAAGGGTGCGAAATAGCTACAGCTACAACTCCCTCATCGCCGTGTGATTTGCTCCTTGGCTCCCCATCGTCACCCGACCGTGAACCTGCTGACCCCAGGGCCTAGTCAATTTGCTATTTTTTCCCTCGTGAAATTTGCCCATCCGTTGCTAGGGTTAATGCTGAAGCGAATTGGATTGGAGGGTTGGAGTCTGAGCTACTGCTGCGGAGACGTGAGACGTGAGAGATAGTCGCGTTCGTGGTGGTGTGGATGAGAGAGTAGAGGTGTTTCCAGATTCGGCGAAAGGGGCGGAGTAAGCGTGGGAGTACGATTAGCGCTCACTTTCTCACATGTAGGCGATCTTTCTCAGTCTGAGTATAAATCTCTTCAAGCAAGCTGTTAAGCGGTAGAAGTAGAGCGAGGGAATTCCCTCAAGGTTTTCACTTGCCCATCTCCCCAAGAGAGACTTGTACCGAGAATGAATTACTACCTCTTTCGACGAAATAAACCTGAGAGGCTGAGACCTTCGTCATTCAGGAACTCCGAACAAAACACTTTGTTCGAAAAGAGTAGCAAGTCGAGAGGCCTTGGTTTTGAATTAGTGGTACATTACAACAAGTACATTCTCAGCCCTAAAAATACGTGTAGCCCAAGTTGAAGATGTAAAATAAAAGACTCGATAGGATGAAGAAACGAACGTGGTCCATCAAAGACAAAGAAAGTATACCCCGAGAAATTACTAGAATACATGTGCGCCTAATGAAAGTGTAAAGGGAAAGCTGAATCCCAAAAAAAAAAAGTCCAGAGTCCAGTCATTTAACAACAGCTAGACTCGACGCAGCCGCCCACCGAGCTCTCCATCTGCGCTGCAAGCGATTTCAAGAAATTCGCCTGCGTCTTCGCAGACCGCAACGTCGCCAACCCAAGCTCCCGTTCCATCAAAATCTCCGCATGTTGCTGGAACTGCGCAACCGCCAAAGCGCTGACTTCCGTCATCGACTGCATGATCAGTGTGTCGACGCATCTCGACAGATCCGTCACCATATTCTGAGTGACCTTATTGGTATAGCTGGCCGTGATCTCCCTGATAGCCGTCTCCTGCATCTTGTGGCAAGCCTTAATAACCTCCTTCTTCGCCGCCGCGAAGACCTTCTCAACCTCCACCTCGACCAAGTCCTTCACCTGCGTGGTAACGACCTCGGTAACAGTCCTCGTCACCTCCTGTTCGATATCTCCCTTCAAAACTGTCCGAATATGCTTCGCCGACATCTCCTTAAACTCCTCTGTCACCTCCGTTACGACGTGTTTGACAGCCGACTCGGCGATTTGGCGGAAGGAAGCCCTGAATGTGCTCATGTCGAGCAAGAACTCGGGGTTGGGCTCGGTGACGACTTTGAACTTCATCCATTTGGCTTCGCTGAACATCTCAGAGAGTTCATGGCTGCTTTCGATGACTTTGAGCTCGAATTTGCCCTCGAACACCTGAATATACGTTGTAGTGGGATTCAGAACAATGGTCAACAACACTAGAAGTCTGACGACGTACGTGCAGATAGCGACTAAGATCCAAAGTTGACTTCCTCACAGCTTTCGCATCGCGACTGTGATCACAATAACACTGCGCTTCGAGAACCCACGGCGATTCTTCCTGAAGATGAATACTGCAAGGCTCGCAGTCCGACATGAACCCCTTGCGTCCCCAAATAAGCTGTCCCGCGATGACACCGATGTGATCCTTGAGGTCAAAACTGATGTTCTCGTATTTCCCGTTGGATTGGAGGCATCGTCCTGAGAGTACGGATCCGCAGAGTTGCAGATTATCGACACTGAATTTCATGTAGGCGGAAGATCGCTCTTCGTATGAGTATGTCCTACATAGGAAGTGTTAATTAGTCAATCTTTTCGGTAATATGAGTTTTTGCTTACCCCGACGTCATCGTGGTTGTCATCGACGACTTGTGCGTAGATTTGTACGACCTAAGACGTTCAGAGAAGCTTTCTTGGTAGGCCGGAGGTGGGGTACTCCTATTCAAGTTGAAAGAATTATTAAAAACCAAACGACGTATGTAAATGTAGAAGCAAACTCACGGGGTCAGCGGCGGTGTTGGCATACGCTCCCTCGGACTCAAGAGATGATTGAACACCAACTTGCCGTCTACGACGTGGATCTCTTGACTGAGGTCCACGTTCGTCCGAGTCCAAGTTTTTTGATCATTCATTTGAAGCTCTCCAGTGAGCACCGAGCCCTCGAGTGAAAGAGACCGTGCAGTGTTCGAGAAGCCATGACCGCCCCATCGGAATACTCCGTTCTCGTTGCCTAGACATTGGTCAAGGTCGAGGCTGAGGTCGTGACCCTTGTGTGTAACATGAAGAGTGAGACCGTCGAGCCGGGTGTGTGTGCAAGAGCCGGCGAAATACATGACGGGAAGCACGGGAGCTAAAATAAAACAAAGATCACGCCGGGTTAGTTGAGAACTGTTTCCTGGAGTAAGGGTTCAAGGAATTTTTACCAGTAGCCTTCAACTTGTGATTGAATATGAACACCAACTTTCCATCAACAAGGTGAACCACTTGACTGAGGTCGATAGTAGCCGACTTCCAAGTCTTCTGATCGTCCATTCGGAGCTCTCCCGTGAGCACGGATCCTTGAAGGCAAAGATTTTGCGAAGTCTTCGAAAACCCGTGACCCTCCCATTTGAATGTGCCGTTTTTGTTTCCTAGACCTTTGTCGAGATCCAAGGAGATGTTGTGGCCCTTGTGAGTGACGTGGAGGGTAGAGTGGACGAGGCGGGGGTGGGTGCAAGAACTGTCGAAAGGCATGATACCAGCTAGCTATCGAGAAAACGGGGGTTAGTTGAGGTCTTTCTTGATCTTGTGAGGGAGTCATGGACTTGCCAATTAATACGGGGGTGTAGTGTTTGAGTGAAGAGGAGTGGTGAAGACCTTATCTGGAGGACTGGGATATTCGCAATCCTCCCAAAGATCCACTCTTTATAGGTCCTTGCTTGAATTATTAGCATTTAGCGTTGCGAACTCGGACTGGAAACAATCCCGAACCAGTAACCGCATGCTGTCTTGTGGCGCCATCGGAATTTGGCGGTCGATTCCTGTCCCGAAATCTAAGGTTTGACATAGTAAGGTACCATTCCAGCTTTCTTGTATTCTCTATGCCTGTCAGCGGGGGTTCGACAGCTTGGGCGGACTATCAGGTGAGTCAGATGGACCGGTCAAGATACGAGGAAATCTTACACATGCATGCGCCCAGTAAAAGGGTAGGTCTGTCTTCAGAAGAGGTGTCTGGATGCCCTCAAGAACGGCCGCGAAGGTTCCTGTTCGCCGTGTGCTGCTATTTACTCATAACGTGACACCCTTCGAGTTGGTTGACTTGATTCTAGTTCTTTGCGATTGTCAATGGTTATTTGCATTATCTGCGCCATAATTACAACGAACCTTCACCAGAGCGAATTGAGAGTGTTGCGGCCCCTGTGAGATTGACTCTGTTTGAATATAAATCATGTAAACTGTCCCGGGGAAGAGCCCGAAGGTTACCATTCAATATAACGCCTCCTATTTCAATTTTGTGTCGACATTCACAGCTTGGACAATGCATCCAGGGGCGATTCTTCAGCACGACGGATCGAATTCCTGATTAGGTTCTGTCTGGAAAAACTTACGTGACTTGTCTCCGAGCAGAAGATCCGAAAATCCAGTAACGCCCATGTTTCGCACTGACTCGGACACTACCGCTTTGACATTCTAATCAATCTTACCGCTAAAGCCAAAGCCAATAGACCGGTCACCGCAAGATTCGTATTGCGTTCCTTCGTTCGTTATGTGGTCAGCTAGAGAACCCACCACATCCTTGTAGCACCTACCTCCTCAAAACTGGGGGTCAATAAGCGTCGTGTAAATGTAAAGTCTCCCAACCAGTTCCTCGGGCTTGGGGCGTCGTCCCGACCTAGGATTGAAATTGGTGAGTGACAGAACGAATGTTTATGCTGTGTATGCGGGGTCCAGGCTCACCAAGATCATGGAAACGGTAAATGAAATTCCGCGTAACAGGAGAACTGGCGGGATTGGACGGACGTGTCTTTCAAGTTCTTGCGAAGGGGATAATGCTCACGATATACTTCTCTTTGGCGCGCACGAATCGCCGAATAACGATCTCGTTTCTCAGCGAAGTTTTTTTTATGGGATCGTACTGAATGCCCAAACATATCATGGTATACTTGAACAAAGAGGGAATAAGAACAGCTCACGATTTCGGTGTATGATAGGTGGACCTACTTTGTTCACACGTTGTTCTCGTCGATCGCAGCCAGCCCCACAACGCCCTTTGTTGAAAATTACTGAGCTCTTGGTGCGCTGATCGGATGGTGCGAAAGCATTGAAGCCTAAAGTATAGATGCCGGTGATATGCTGTCGGACGTGCCTATCAAGTTCTTGCGAAAGGGAGAGTGCTCACAATATATTCCTCTTTCGTGCCATGAATCGCCAGATCGCCGATCTCGTTTCTCAGCGAAGTTTCATTCACGGAATGGTACTGAACGCCCAAACGAAACAAGGTATACTGAGGGAAAAGAGGGAATCAGAACAACTCACGATTTCAGTGTAAGGCATCCGGACCTACGTTGTTCACATCGATCGCAGCTAACCCCGCAACGCCCTTTGTTGAGACAAAGTGAGCTCTCGTTTTGCGCTGTCATTACTGAATGGTGGCTGGGGCACAAGGCATTGACTGATAGCTTGGACATATTCCATCGAGTACACCTTGATTCAAATGTTCCTGTCAAAATTCCGTGCGACACCATGACCATCGCCGCCATACAATATGGCGGGAGTGCTGAGCCCGGATTGAACGGTACAAAAACGCCAAAGCCTAAAGCATAGATGTACTGTAATATGCTCTGTGAGTTGAAGGCAGTCCTTGTTGAGGGAAGGTGGTATTGGTTCGAGGAAGGTGAACCTTTCTCGTGTGATTCCGATGGCTCTTGGCTCCCATCGTCAGCCGACGTGCAAGTGATGAATCTGCTCTGCTATTTTTCCTCTATATCCAGTGTGAATTTGCCCATGTCTGGGCCCATTCGATGTTGCAGCTAGTCCCGAAGCGATTGGAGGCTGGAGTCTGGTCTGCGGACACTGTGTTCGTCAACATGAGAGATAGTCATTTTCCAGAAAGTGGATGGGTGCCGGGAAGAAGTATTTTCGTAATCGGCGATGGGACGGAGGAACCGTCACCGTGGGAGATAGCGCCGGCCACATGCTCACTTCTCACCGGCCTGAGGCCGAGGGGCCGCGATCCTTCTCTTCAAACTGTCAAGTGGTAGTAGTGGAGCAAAGGAATTCACTCAATGTTTTCACTTGCCCAAATCAGCACTTTGTTCAATGGCGTTGAGACCAACGATTCCCTCGATGCTCCCCAGTCGACGGTCTGTGCTGCGGAGTGCGGAGACGTGAGAGATAGTCGCGTTCGTGGTGGTGTGAATAGACCATATTCGCAAATCGCCCCCAGGCAGATGGGAACAAAATTTCGGACCTTTCCGAGGGGGGCTAGAAATGCAGTCCATGACGATGACGTCGTAGCTCCGAGCTGAAAAATGCTAGTCCCATGACGTAGACCTCTTCTCGGACTTTTCCGAGCTGCCCTTCGGTCTGCTCGGAGAGCGCTTGCGAATATGGTCTAATGAGAGGGTACGCTAGAGCCGTGTTCCAAATTCGGCGAAAGGGCGGAGAAGCGTGGGATTAGCGCTCAATTTCTCACATGAGAGGCGATCCTGAACCTGCTGAGCGGTAGAGCGGAGGGGGAATTCACTCAAATATTTTTCACTTACACAATCAGGCGGCCACATATCATCAAAGACTTTTACCGTATTCGTAGTAAACGATTCCTATTACCACTGCCTCCCGAATCCCCGATTCCTTTCCTTCCATTGTGGAAACAACTTACTGCTTCGCCATTTAGGAACATTAAACACGTCCTTTGCTCCGTAGCTTTGAGCTTCCTCCGAATGTGATTGATGTACTTCGGATAGCCCCTCTCTCTTTCGTGAGCTCTGACAGCTGTGACACTCAGATAGAAGGCACAAACGTTGAGTGTCATTGTCCCTCGAGGTAAGTTGACGTTGTCGCGGTTCGGCTGCTACGTGGGGACCCATACTCCACCCTTCATTGGTTTTGGAATGATGTACTAGGCCCTTTTCCTCTCGTCCAACTTCAAGCATATGCAGATAGCTGGAGGTTTCGGTCAGGATACAAGTATATTCAAGTCGGGGCCCGGGATGTAGCTTCTTGAGCTATTGCTAGTACCAACTTTGAAACTGTGTCGCTTTGCATAATGATGGAGTCTCTCCGGGACAGTCATAGAGGTACACCAGAGTTTCTTCCCCTCCCTCGGATTACTGCCACATCTTCCTGGCACCTGCACTACTCATTGCAAGCATTTAAACACTTGCGGGAATCGCTGTTCGAAAATGTAGCACCGGTGGAGGCCTGATTTTGAATTAGCGGTTACATTACAACAAGTACATCTTTAGCCCTAAAAATACGTGTAGCCCAATGAAATAAAAGAGATAGGATGAAAACGAATGTGGTCTATCAAAGAAATGCACCCCGAGAAAACGTGTGGCCCAATGAAAATATGAATAGATGAAAACGAATACCAGAAAAGAGTCCAGCCATTAGCAACAGTGACCATTGGCCTTGGACTCGATGCCCACAGAGCTCTCCATCTGAGCTGCGAGTGACTTCAAGAAATTCGCCTGTGTCTTCGCAGACCGCAACGTTGCCAGCCCAAGCTCCCGTTCCATCAGAATCTCAGCATGCTGCTGGAACTGCGCAACCGCCAAAGCACTGACTTCCGTCATCGACTGCATGATCAACGTGTCGACGCATCTCGACAGATCCGTCACCATGTTCTGAGTGACCTTATTGGTGTAGCTGGCCGTGATCTCCCTGATAGCCGTCTCCTGCATCTTGTGGCAAGCCTTGATAACCTCCTTCTTTGCCGCCACGAACACCTTCTCAACCTCGACCTCGATCAAGTTCTTCACCTGGGTGGTAACGACCTCGGTAACAGTCCTCGTCACCTCCTGTTCGATATCTCCCTTCAAAACTGTCCGAATATGCTGCGCCGACATCTCCTTGAACTCCTCCGTCACCTCCGTCACGACGTGCTTGACGGCCGACTCAGCGAGTTGGCGGAAGGAAGCCCTGAATGTGCTCATGTCGAGCAAGAACTCGGGGTTGGGCTCAGTGACGACTTTGAACTTCATCCATTTGGCTTCGCTGAACATCTCGGATAGTTCATGGCTGCTTTCGATGACCTTGAGCTCAAATTTGCCCTTGAACACCTGAAATTGTAGTAGGTTCAGTCAGACAATGTTCAACAAACATAGAACTGACGACGTACGTGAAGGTAACGACTGAGATCCAAAGTCGATTTCCTCACAGCTTTCGCGTTGTGACTGTGATCACAATAACATTGCGCTTCGAGAACCCACGGCGAATCTTTCTGAAGATGGATACTGCAAGGCTCGCAGTCCGACACAAATCCCTTGCGTCCCCAAATAAGCTGTCCCGCGATGACACCGATGTGATCCTTGAGGTCGAAACTGATGTTCTCGTATTTCCCGTTGGATTGGAGGCATCGTCCCGAGAGTACGGATCCGGAGAGGTGTAGGTTGTCGACACTGAATTTCATGTAGGCGGAGGAACGTTCCTCGTACGAGTACGTCCTACATAGGAGGTTTAATCAGTCATTTTCGGTCAAATGGTTATAACTCAATGAGCTCAGTGCTTACCCCGACGTCGTCATCGTCGTCGTCGACTTGCGCGTAGATTTGAATGACCTAAGACGCTCCGAAAAGCTTTCTTGGTAAGCCGGAGGCGGGGTACCCCTATTGAAAGAATCATTAAAACCAAACGGCGTATGAAAATATAGAAGATTCAGAAAGCTCACGGGGTTTGCGGCGGGATTAGCATCTGCTCCTTTGGACTGAATACCAACTTGCCATCTACGACGTGGATCTCTTGACTGAGGTCTACTTTCGTCCGAGTCCAAGTTTTTTGATCATTCATTTGAAGCTCTCCAGTGAGCACCGAGCCCTCGAGTGAAAGAGACCGTGCAGTGCTCGAAAAACCGTGACCTCCCCACCGGAATACTCCGTTCTCGTTGCCTAGACATTTGTCAAGGTCGAGGCTGAGGTCGTGACCCTTGTGTGTAACATGAAGACTGAAATGTTCGAGCCGGGTGTGCGTGCAAGAGCCGGCGAAATACATGACGGGAAGCACGGGAGCTAAAAAAAAACAAAGATCACGGTGAGTTAGTTGAGAACTGTCTCTTGGAGTAGGGTTCAAGGAATTTTTACCTGTGACCTTCAACTTGTGATTGAATATGAACACCAACTTTCCATCAACAAGGTGAACCACTTGACTGAGATCGATAGTAGCCGACTTCCAAGTCTTCTGGTCGTCCATTCGGAGCTCTCCCGTGAGCACGGATCCTTGAAGGAAAAGGTTTTGTGAAGTCTTCGAAAACTCGTGACCCTCCCATTTGAATGTGCCGTTTTTGTTTCCTAGACCTGTGTCGAGATCCAAGGAGATGTTGTGGCCCTTGTGAGTGACGTGAAGGGTCGAGTGGACGAGGCGGGGGTGGGTGCAAGAACTGTCGAAAGGCATGATACTAGCTATCGAAAAACGGGGATTAGTTGAGGTCATTCTTGCTCTTGTGAGGAAGTAATGGACTTGCCAATTAATGCGGGGTGTAGTGGTGGAGTGAAGAGGAGTGGTGAAGACCTTGTCTGGAGGACTGGGATGGTCAAAATCCTCCCAAAGATCGACTTTTATAGGTCCTTGCTTGAATCATCTAGCATCTAGCGCGAACTCGGACTGGAAACAGTCCCGACCCCAACAACCGCATGCTGTCTTGTGGCGCCAAATTCCGATGGCGGTCGGTTCCTGTCCGAAATCTAAGATTTGACATGGTAAGGTACCATTCCAGCTTTCTTGTATCCTCTATACCTCTCAGCGGGGACTCAACACCTTGGGCGGACTGCCATGTTACTTAGACGGACCGGTCGAGTTTCTAACAAATCGTACACATCCACGCGCCCAGAAAAAGTGTAGTTTTCTCCTCAGAAAATGTCTCTGGATGCTCTCGGAAACGGCCGCTAAGGTTCCTGCTCGCCGTGTTCTGTCTAGAGAGACACTTATTCGTGTAATATTTACTCATACCGTGACAGCCTTGAGTTCATTCACTTGACTTTCTTGCAATCGTAAATGGTTGCATTATCTGCACCATAATTAGAACAACTCTTCAACAGAACGGATTGAGAGTATTGCGGCCCCTGTGTGAGATTGAGTCTTTTCGAATTTAAATCATATAAACTGTCCCGGGGAAGAACCCGAAGGTTACCGTTCTTAATGCCTCCCGTCGCAGTGTTTTCAATCTTGTGTCGACATTTACAGCTTTGATACTGAAGCCAGGGACGATTCTTCAGCACGACGGATTGAGCGTTAAATTTCCGATTAGGTTCTGTCTGAAAAACTTACGTGACTTGTCTCGGGGAAGCAGAGAATCCGATATTCCAGTAACGCCACCCATGTATTGTACTGACACTACCGCTTTGACATTCCAGTCAACCTTGCCGCTAAAGCCAATAGCCCGGTCACCATAAGATCCGTATTGCGTTCCTTCATTCGTTATGTGACCAGCTAGAGGACCCACCACATCCTCAACCTGTAGTACCTATTTCCTCAAAACTAGGAGTCAATAAGCATCGTGTAAATATAATGACTTCCAACCAGTTTGTCGGGCTTGGTCTCGTTGTCCCGACCGAGGACAAAATTGATGAGTGACAGGACGAATGTTTACGCTGTGCATGCGGGGTCCAGGCTCACCAAGATCTCGGAAATGGTAAATGAGATCCCGCGTAACGATAGAACTGGTGGGACTAGACGGACGTAATCTTTCAAGTTCTTGCGAAGGGGAGAATGCTCACAATATTCTCTTTGGTGCGCACGAATCGACGAATCGTTTGACAGCATTGAATAACGATCTCGTTTCTCAGAGATCGGACTGAACGCCCAAACAAAACAGGGTATACTGAAACAAAGAGGGAATAAGAGCAACTCGCGATTTCAGTGTATGATAGGCGGACCTACTTCGTTTCCACGTTGTTCGTGTTGATCGCGGCCGGCCCCGCAACGCCCTTCGTTGAGAATAACCGAGCTCTCGATCTGCGCTGTCATTAATGAATGGTTGCTGGGGCCCCGGACACCGACTGATGACTTGGACATGTTCCATGAATTACGCCTCGATTTCAATGTCCCTGTTGAAATTTTCAATTCCGTGCGGCTTCATCGCCGGCGTGCGATAAAACATATGCTGTGATATGCTCTGTGAGTTGAAGGCGATTGTTCTTGTTGAGTCATGGTGGTAGTGGTTCAAGGAAGCTGAACCTTTCTCCAGCAATTTCAATGGCTCTTGGCTCCCGTCCTCAGCCAACGTGCAAGTAACGGATCTGCTCTGCTATTTTCCCTCCAGGTCCGACGTGAATTTACCCATCCCTGGGCCCATTCGATGTTGCAGTTGATTCTGAAGCGATTGACGGCTGGAGGCCGAACTGCGGACACTTCATTCGTCGACCGACGACGTGAGATATTCTTTTTTCCAGAAGGTGGCCACTGGTGGCCATGGTGTGGATGGGTGCCGGGAAAAGATATTTCCGTAATCGACGATGGGACGGAGGCCACACTCACTTTCTCACCTCGCTTACGAATGAGGGGCGTTTTGAAAGTGTTGGTCACCGCGAAGAAACACTGAACGGCGTACTAGTAGCACCACCTTAATGATTTGATCAAGTTCGAGAGTCTGTCGTGCATTTTGCAGCGTCTGTTTGAGGATGGGGGCTAAACGGATCCGAAATGTGGCCAGGCGTACGCGTAGTGAGAGGTGGTAGGTGTCATGGTGGGAGAGAGGGAATTGCGTGAATCGTGATGAATGTTCGGGCCGAGATATCGGACTCGGACCTGAATTTGGACACACTCTCTCGGACTCCCGGTTTGCCAGTCCTTCTCGTCGACGACATTCAATCTTTGAGAGGAGAAGTATAGAGAGAAGCATAGGATTCTGAGAAGGCGAGTCAAGAGTACAGACCTAGGGAAATATTTCCTCAACGAGAGTTTGAGGCGTGTCGGGCCAGGGGATGTAAACAAGCTTCCTTCCAAATTCTCATCCGCATTCATCACATCTCCCTCATCCACTCTGCTCAAGTTGACCTCCAAAGACTTCGAGGGTCCCTCTTTCTCGCGTTCTCAACTTCAATGCCGGACAAGCGATAGTCCGCTGCATTGGGTGGCGGGGTAGTACTTATGGTGGGGTTGGCATTGGCAATGATGAGCCATTTTTTCTGTAATCTTCTTCGTTTGGGTGAGTGAGACGTTTTGCCAGGCATGATATGTCGTTATAGAAAGATAAATGGACGGATTTAAAAGGAATAGTGCGTAAATTACACGGATTGAACTCTGAGCGACGGCGCAAGGTCGAGTGAGGGAAAGGGTCGTGGGATCCCTCAATTACATGATCATTTCTGGCCCTATAGTCCCCCCATCGCCGTACGACTGCAAGCGAGTAAAAATCAAGCGAGGGAATTCGCCCAAGGTTTTTCCGCTCGCCCGTCAAAAAGAAGGGCTGTTACCGTATTCGTAGTAACTGTTACCAACCTTCCGAATCCTGATTCCTTTCTTGTTGAAACAAACGCTCCGTCATTCAGGACACACAAACACTTGCGGGAATTGCTGTTCGAAGGTAATAGCACAGGTGGAGGTCTGATTTTGAATTTTTGATTAGCGGTACATACAACAAGTACATCCTTAGCCTTAAAATACGTGCAGCCCGATAATAATGAGAATGTAGGATGGAAGAGATAGGATGAAAACGAATGTGGTCCATTAAAGTACACTCCGACAATTGGTGTGGCCCAATGAAAGTGTGGAAAGACGAAAACGAGTGTGGATGAGTTGGTGACATTGAAGAGTGACACCATGAGAATGTGTGTGGCTCAATGAAAGTGTGAATAGTGTGGAAATGAATGTGGAACGAGTGGTAACATCGAAAAATTACACCCCGAGAATACGCGTGGCCCAATGAACGTGTGAATATTAGATGAAAGGAAAGCCGAATCGGAAACAAATACCAGAAAGATTCCAGTCGTTAGCAACAATGACCGTTCGTCTGGGACTCGACGCCCGCACAGCTCTCCATCTGAGCTGCGAGAGATTTCAGGAAATTCGCCTGTGTCTTCGCAGAACGCATCGTCGCCAACCCGAGTTCCCGTTCCATGAGAATCTCAGCATGCTGCTGGAATTGCGCAACCGCCAAAGCACTGACTTCTGTCATCGACTGCACCAAAAGTCCGTCGACACACCTCGAGAGATCGGTGACCATGTTTCGTGTGACCTTATTGGTGTAGTTGGCCGTAATCTCCTTGATAGCAGTCTCCTGCATTTTGTGACAAGCCTTGATGACCTCCTTCTTCGCCGCCGAGAAGACATTCTCAACCTCAACTTCGACCAAGTTCTTCACCTGCGTGGTAACGACGTCCGTGACTGTGCGAGTCACCTCCTGTTCGATATCTCCCTTCAAAACTGTCCGAATATGCTTCGCCGACATCTCTTTGAACTCCTCCGTTACCTCCGTCACAACATGTTTGACAGTCGACTCGGCGATTTGTCGGAAAGAAGACCTGAATGTGCTCATGTCTAGCGAAAATTGGGGGTTGGGCTCGGTGACGACTTTGAACTTCATCCACTTGGCTTCGCTGAACATTTCAGAGAGCTCATGGCTGCTTTCGATGACCTTGAGCTCGAATTTGCCCTTGAACACCTGAAATTGTAGCAGGGTTCGATCAGACAATGTTCAACAAACATAGAACCGACGACGTACGTGAAGGTAGCGGCTAAGGTCCAAAGTTGATTGCTTCACAGCTTTCGTATCACTGTGGTCACAGTAACATTGCGCTTCGAGAACCCAAGGCGAATCTTTCTGAAGACGGATACTGCAAGGCTGGCAGTCCGACATGAATCCCTTGCGTCCCCAAATAAGCTGTCCCGCGACGACACCGATGTGATCTTTGAGGTCGAAACTGATGCTCTCGTATCTCCCGTCGGACTGGAGACATCGTCCTGAGAGTACGGATCCGCAGAGGTGCAGATTGTCGACACTGAATTTCATGTAGGCGGAGGAACGTTCCTCGTACGCGTACGTCCTACATAGGAGGGGTTCATGCGTTCATTAGTCGGTCTTTTCGGTGATATGGTCAGTAAATGAGCTTGCTTACCCCCACGTCGTCGACTTGTGCGTAGATTTGTACAGCCTAAGACGTTCAGAGAAGCTTTCTTGGTAAGCCGGAGGCGGGGTAGCCCTATTGAAAAACCTAATAAACAAACCAAACGACGTATGAAAATATAGAAGATTCAAAAAACTTACGGGGACTGCGGCGGGAACTGCTCCTTCGGATTCAAGAGATTGAATACCAACCTGCCATCTACGACGTGGATCTCTTGACTGAGGTCTACTTTCGCCCGAATCCAGGTCTCTTGATCTTTCATTTGGAGCTCTCCAGTGAGCACCGAGCCCTCAAGTGAAAGAGACCGTGAACTGTTCGAAAAGCCGTGATCTCCCCACCGGAATACTCCGTTCTCATTGCCCAGACATTTGTCGAGGTCGAGGCTAAGGTCGTGACCCTTGTGCGTAACATGAAGGGTGAAATATTCGAGCCGGGTGTGTGTGCAAGAACCAGCGAAATGCATGACAGGAGTGACGGGAGCTAAAATAAAGATCACGGCGGTTAGTTTGAGAACTGTTTCCTCGAGTAGGGTTCAAGGACCTTTACCAGTGGTCTTCTTGTGGTTAAACATGAATATCAACTTTCCATCGACGTGGTGAACCACTTGACTGAGGTCAATAGTAGCCGACTTCCAAGTCTTCTGGTCGTTCATTCGGAGCTCTCCCGTGAGCACAGATCCTTGAAGGGAAAGATTTCGTGAAGTCTTCGAAAACCCTTGACCCTTCCATTTGAATGTGCCGTTTTTGTTTCCTAGACCTTTGTCAAGGTCCAAGGAAATGTTGTGGCCCTTATGGGTGACATGAAGAGTAGAGTGAACAAGGCGGGGGTGGGTGCAAGAACTGTCGAAAGGCATGATCCTAGCTATAACATCGGGGGTTAGTTGAGGTCGTTCTTGTGAGTAAGTAATGGACTTGCCAATGATGAGGGGTGTAGTGTTTGAGTGAAGGAGTGTGGTGAAGACCGGGTTTGGACTCTGGAGGACTGGATATTCACAATCCCAAAGACTTACTTTTATAGGACCTTGCTTGAATTATCAGCATCCAGTGCGAACTCGGACTAGAAACAATCCCGATCCAGTATGAACCGCACGCTGTCTTGTGGCACCAATTTTGAATGGCGGTCGGTTCCTGACCTAATACTAAGGTTTGACAGACCAGTCAAGATACCAGCAAATCTTACAAATGGTCGCTGTGCGCCCAGAAGAAGGGGGGGTTTCTCCTCAGGAAATGTGTGTGGATATCCTCGGAAATGGCCGCTAAGGTTCTTGCTCGCTGTGTTCTGTCTAGAGAGAAACTTATTCATGCAATATTTACTCATACCGTGACACCTTTGAGGTCGTTCGCTTGATTTCAGTGCTTTAGAACAAATCTTCACCAGGACGGATTGAGAGTGTTGCGGCCCCTGTAAGATTGCGTCTGTTTGAATATAAAGCACGTAAACTGTCTCGGGGAAGAGCCCGAAGGTTACCGTTCTATAATGCCTCCCGTCGTGTTTTCAACCTCGTGTCGCCATTTACAGCTTTGACAATGCAGCCAGGGACGATTCTTCAGCACAACGGATATTGGGTTCTGTCTAGAGAACTTACGCGACTTGTCTCGGGGAAGCAGAGAATCCGAAAATCCAGCAACGCCACCCATGTTTCGTACTGACACTACCGCTTTGACATTCTAGTCAGCCTTGCTGCTAAAGCCGATAGACCGCTCACCGCAAGATCCGTATTGCGTTTCTTCATTCGTTGTGTGTTTAACCAGAGGTTTCACCACATCCTTGAACTGTAGCACTGCTTCCTCAAAACTAGGGGTCAATGAGCGTCATGTAAATGCAATGTCTCCCAACCAGTTCCTCGGGCTTGAGCTCGTTGTCGCGACCTAGGATAAGGATTGGTCAGTGACAGAAAGAATGTTCATGTCGTGTATGCGGAGTCCAGGCTCACCAAGATCTCGGAAGCGGTAAATGAAATTCCGCGTATACGTAGAACTGGCAGAATTAGACGGACGTAATCTTTCAAGTTCTTGCGAAGGGGAGAATGCTCACAATATACTCGTCTTTGGCGCACACGAATCACTGAGTCGCTTGACAACATTGAATAACGTTCTCGTTTCTCAGCGAAGTTTCATTCACGGGATCGTACTGAACGCCCAAAGAGATCAAGGTCTGCTGGAACCAAGAGGGAATAAGAGCAACTCACGATTTCGGTGTATGACAAGCGGGACCTACTTCGTTCACACGCTGTTCGCGTCGGTCGCAGCCAACCCCGCAACACCCTTTGTTGAGAAACAACAAGCTCTCGATCTGCGCTGTCATTAATGAATGGCTGCTGGGGAACAGGACATTGACTGATGGCTTGGACATTTTCCATTAAGTACGTCTCGAATCAAATGTCCCCGTTGCGTGCGGCTTCATCGCCGGCGTGCGACAAAAGATATGCCGTGATATATTCTGTGAGTTGAAGGCAATTATTCTGGTTGAGACATGGCGGTAGTGGTTCAAGGAAAGTGAACTTCTCTTGTGCGATTCCAATAGCTCTTGGCTCCCATCGTTAGCCGACGTGCAAGTAATGGATCTGCTATTTTTCATCCGAATCCGACGTGAAAATGTGCCAATGCCTGGGCCCATTCGATGTTGCAGTTAATCCTGAAGCGATTAGAGGCTGGAGTCTGAGCTGCGGACACTGTGTTCGTCGACGTGAGAGCTAGTCATCTTCCAGAAGGTGGTCACTGGTGGTGTGGATGGGGGAAGAGGTATTTCCGTAATCAGCGATGGGACGGAGGAACCATGAGAGATAGCGTCGGGCACACGCTCACTTTCTCACTTCGCTCATGAATGAGGGCGATCCTTCTCTTCAAGCTGCTGAGCGGTAGAAGTAGAGCGAGATTATTCACTCAGGTTTTCAGTTGCCCAAATCAATACTTTGTTCATCATCCCTACCACTTCTACTGCCTCCCATTACACGAGTTCCGACTCACAACCCTCAAAGCAAACTCCGCTGCTCAGGCACGTCATCCCACGACACTGCGGGAGGATATTTCTGCGACCGTTCGAGCGATTTGCGGAACGCGTCCAAGTCCTCAATGTACACCGGCCTCGGCCCCTCTGATTTAGATCCCCCTCCACCCGCGGCGTGAATATGAACCGACAACTTCGATCGGGTCTTGGACGACGGATACACAGTCCGCATGAAACACTCCATCACCTCATCCTTCGTCACATTCTCGAGCTCCTTTGCGTCATTCTCGTCTAATCAATAGTTCGGTTGTCAAAATCCGCAAAGAATAAAAGTAGAAGAAAAAAGGCACTCACGCCGATAAAAATCCAATGTCCCATTATCAATGAACCCCCAATACGCCGGAGCCTCCTCATAAAGATTCTTGTGCTCCTCAGTCCACTTCTTCACCAACCCCGATTTCTGCTCACTAAACACCTCCGCCGTCAATTCATCCTCAATATACACCTTCATCCATTCTAAAAACGCTTCCACCCGTCCCTCCAAGAACTCGGGAGTCTTCTCGCTCTGTACGATAATTCGAATCCCATACGTCGTTTCTCCGGGGAGAGAGATACCACGACAGAAGACGACGTAACCTAGTTGCTCTTTCGTACGGAGGACGTTGAACGCGGGTTCGGACATGATTTGGGATAGGAGAGATGAGACGATTCGGAGTCGGGGGTTGGTGTGGATGTTGCCGATGTGGAGGTAACACGTGAGTGCGTTGTTGATTTGGTTGGGGTTCCGGACTTGTGTTGAGTAGATAAAATTGCTACCTGTCGAAAACGTCAGTATGAAGGGGAGGGAGGGGGGAAGCAAAAGACATAAACGTAAACACACTTGGAGGTAAGACGAGCGCGTATTCGTATAGATCGTATGGGTCTATATCAGCCTTAAGTGTGCCCCCGATGACTGCTTCGGCCACGTTCGCGAGATCGATGGCTTCCTGTATGCAGTACAATCGATTTGAGCGCTGGCACGAAGACGAATGGTGCGGCCATACCTTTCGTGTAACATTCCCCAACACTAAGATGTCCATATGGCCTTGTGAAAGAACCTTGGGACCGTGTTCTTGCACCTCTTCAGCGGTCACAGCTAGAGAGAAAGAAAGAAAAAAAAAGGCCAATCGAAAAGTTAGCAAAACGTATGAGAAGGAAATCGAGGGGGCGACCTCACACTTCAATTCCTCCAAAAGATCCTCCTTCAACCAACTCACCGCAGATAAACAATGAGACGAGTAATACCTCGCTAAATTGTACGATTCCCCAAGGAAAAAGTTCTCCCATTGTTTTTTCCTCTACAGAGCCGCAGCCAGATCGTTAACCCCCGAGCTGAGAACCGAAACATACGTACCCTTTCTATCATAATCTTCAGCCTCTCCGAATCAACCAAGAGATCCTTCAACCGTCCCAGAACTTGCTTCAACAGGAGGGGAAATTTATCGTTGTACCCGCTAAAAGAGACGTAGAGGCCGTTGACCGTGTCGAGGCAGCGGTACGATAAACCCGCCACTTGAGCGTCGTATGTGATTTCTTCAAGGGAGTCTTCGATCAAGTCGGTGAATAAGCTAGGGAAAGGGTAAAATTTAGCTGACGCGGTTCGTTGTAGACTGAAAGACACGCTGGCTGACTGACCTACTGAGGACAGCAGTTCGAGGGGACTGGTCGACGAACGGGCTGGTAGGTTTTCGGGGGGTCAGTATCGAAAATGACCTGTCCAGTTTGTAAAACGACTGACCTCTTGATGAAGATTTTCATGATTACGTGAGGAGCCCAAAATCGGTCGTCTTTCTTATGCCAGAGCTTCGTCATTGGCGTATCCAAGATGAGACGGGGGCGTTTCAAAGGCTACAAAAGAACGTCAAGCGAGGGGGGTCGATGACACAAACCCCGTACACACCTCTTTAACGTCCTTCTTATCCACATATAAATTCTCTGGAATGAACTTGTTTTTCCCTGGCAAGAAAAGCTCGGGTATCGTTCCACTTGAACACTTGGAGTGCCGATGAGTAACATATACCTCGCTCGGTAAACGATCAGAACGTACCGACGCAACAAAGTCCTTCGAGAGTCGCTCCACCTTATATTTGGTACCATACCACCCCTCCTCCGACCACTCAATGGGACCATTCTCGAACCGTTCGAGGTTATTCAGTTCATCTTCTTTACCCAAAACGAAAATTCTCGTGTTCTCAGGAACGAGGTCCTTTAGATACTCGTGCACCTTGTCTTCTCCGCCCCCATCCTTTCTATCGTCGTAGACGCCAAGTCTTCCACTGCGCCGCTAATAACAGCTCTCGTGGATATGGCTCCGACATCGCGACTGCGATCTCTTTGGCATAATCAACAGGATCCCGTTTTTGTAGGAACTTGAACCGAGTGGAAGTCAGCGAGGCGACCTCTTGTTGATGATGCGGTTCGAATGCCGTTTGTGATCTGAGGAGGTTAAGGTATCTGAACGTCGCAACTATTACTTCTCGATAATGCTCTGAACACACAAAACACGTAGGTAAAAGACAGATGAGGCCTCTTAATCCATCTCAGTGAGGATGAGTGACGCACCGAAGCCTTCTTTCGTGAGTGAGATCGTGATGAGGAATTGTTGGAAGCCTCTTCCGAGCTTGTCGGGACCAGCACTGATCGACGAGACCCATCCTTTGGCTTTGAGGTACGAGAATAGAGATCCTGGACCTTCGTGTCCGACCAGACGACCGATGAAACGTGCTGGTTTGTGGCGCCAATAGGGGGCTTGGAACTCGAGGGGGAACGCTATCTCGAGCTTGTGAACGGTCATGACACTTTGCGTGAAGACGATCGTCTGCGGGGGCGTTTTAGATCACGTTGCGCAAGTTTGGAGGTTGAGGCTGAGAGACGTACCCCTTTCTCGTTCGAGCCAAAAGTGCTCTCGGGTATGCTCGGGAGAGGATCGCGTTGTCGGTTCTCAACTGGTGAAAACAAAGTTGAAACAATCTCTGAGAGTTCGTCCAAAGATTCTGAAAGGATGGTAGTACATTCAGTAAAGCTGCCTTGCTGAATTCGCATCGCTTTCTTACCTTTCCCAAGTACACATAGGCTCATCCTCCCAGCGCAGTACTCACCCTTCCACCACTCAACTAACCGTCTTCTCACTTCCCTGCCTATAGCTCCTCCATCGGGAGAGTCATCACTATCGTCTTCTTTCTCGGGTAACTCTCCTTTCTCCTTCAACTCTTTCGCTTTCCTCCTCAAGGCTTCCCAGTTTCCAGTCCCAAACTTCCGATACGGATGCCCCGCTTTGCTCAAACTTTTCTCCAACATGTACAAACGACGGGTGTCAAGCTGATGCTTCAGCTTGTACTCCGAATCAACAGCCTTCAATTCCCGAGTAGTACTCGATGGACTAAACAAAGGGCAGTGAAAGAACGCGGAGAATCGAGCTAGTGCACCCGAAAAATGGGGAGCCGCAACATCGAAGTAGTAGTTGGTGTTGGAAACGGATGTGTAAGCGTTGCTCCGGCCGTTGTTCTTCGCCAAGTATTGCTTGTACTCGTTCTCTTTAGGGAATGTCTCTGTTCCCTATGAACTCCGATAGTTAGCATGACGTTTGCTGCTAACACTGTCCTCCTCACCATGAATAGCAAATGTTCGCAGAAATGCGCGAGTCCGGGCATATCATCCTTGCCAAGTGATCGACTCTAGGTTAGGACTTGTGCTTGGAAGCTAAGATTAAATCACAACTACTCACAGGATCCGATATATGTCCTACTGAGACATCCAAACTAGCAGATGCCTTATCTGTCTTCGCATCAGATACCAGCGTAGCCTCCAAACCATTGTCTAGTCGAATGATTCTGTATTCTCGATCATCTTGTAGAGGCTTTTCTATCGCCTTTGTGAATACTGAGAAAGGCGGTATAGATTCACTAGGTGGAACAACGCGTCGCCATAACGAGGCCATGAGTTTGGGTTTCAATTCCTACTATGGGCGTTTATGTCGTTCCGCGATCGTGATGGGAGGAGACAGAGATGGTTCGGCGTTTGCCGGCGCGTCATTGAGCGCGTTCTGAACAGGCGCCCCACGAGTTACGCGGAGAAAGACAACACGCGCGTCTGCGCAGTTTGTACACTAGCCTTCATGTGAGAATACAAAGACCTATTCTACAGTAAAATTACACATTTGTTTCAATGTTGTCGCTCTAGTCGACGTACACAGTGAAAACCTCCAACTCCGACTCCTTTGCAGAGAACTCGATGCTCGTTCCTTGCCCCACAAAGTAGATGTAGCCCTCCTTGAGCTCGTGTACCTTCCCCTCAGCTCGTAGCTCTCCTGAGCCTGATGTGCAGATTAACACGCTCGGACCCTCGATCGCATCGATCCCCTCGGCGTTGTCGCGAGGAACTTTCGACCAGAGCATATTGAATTCACTCATAGGCGGGGCATACACCCGAGTGAACCCATTCTTGCTCGCTTTATACATCGTCGGCGGGAGCATGGCTTCTTTCGCGTCGTGAGGGGTGAAAGTAAGGCATGAAATGAACAAGTCGATGCTGTTACGATCAGCTCGTGGGCAGAAGCCAGTGTTAAGGACGTTGTTTGACCGCGCCATACATTCGACGATGTCGCCTGAGAGGTACGCGTGAATTCCGTCTGCGGGGATGTAGATAGCCTCGCCATGCTTCAGAGTGAGATAGTTCATCGTTATCAGGGCAACAAGAGAACCGGGATCCTGTGGTAGAGGTGAGATCTAATCAACGACCCTCCCGAAAGTAAAACTCACAGTTTTCCCATACTGATCTTGGAGCCGCGGTAGGAGCTCAAGAATATTTCCATGTTTTCCGAACGCAGACGCGGGTAGCTTTGACAAACCTTCCTCCGCTCGTTTCACCTCTTCCTCCGACGCCTCGAGCATAGCTTTCACGACATGCTTCAGTGCTTGATCATCAAACCTCGAGTCTGAGCCTCCGCTTGACAGAAAGTGCTTTAGTGGATCTAGGTTCACGAGTTTCTCGATCTCGTTCAAGGGTTTGAAGCCGCAGAACGCCTCGAAGTCGGATAGAGCGATGGCGATCTCAGGTTTGTGGTTCGGATCTGTAAAGTTCTGGGGGTCCTTTTCATGTAGTTTCGATGCGAGCTCCTTGTTCTGAAGAGCATATCAGTCAAGGGAACCCGTCGAAGAGGAAATCAGCATCATACCGGGTGTAGTTGTAATGGGAGGGCCTTTGCAATCGACAGAATCTTCGGAAGGTAAGGGAGATTTTGGTGACCGAATTTCTGTATAACTCTCTCGCCGACGAGCTCTTTGGGGTGCTTGTCGATAAAATCCTGTAGCTTTTCTCCCGTTTTGAGAACGTACGCTGGTAACTCAGGATATGTTCCAAACCACCTGCACAGACGATCGTCAGGACTGTCACCATTCATAGCAAAAGTAAAAAATCTCGCACATCTCAGAGTACGGCTTGTTTTCATCGATCTTGAAATCTGTTCCAGGTGTCTTTGTTGCAAGACGAGCCGCCAGTGACTTGGAACCTTGCTTTCCCCATGGGTACTCGTTACAGTAGGCCTTCAGCTGGATAACTTTTTCGACCATGGTAGTGTGCTTTCGAAGAGGGGGTGGTGGTGGGGTGGTGATGGTTTGAGTTTGATTTGAGTTCAACCTTGAGCCTTCGGAGTATTCTTGAGCGGACTTGTGAGGGACTTGACGAATATGTTGCGAACGCTATGGAATCATGGATGGAATCATCGCGAGCTCACAATGTCGTCATGACGGTAGAAAGTTCTATGAGCGCTTAATTACTCCTCCAAGACCTGGGCGCCTCGTAAGTGCCCGGCGTTTCCGGCTCCACGTCCCACGGGTGTTTTGAGTTCACATTTGTTTCATATTAAAAGTTCAATATACATCGCAAAGAGAGTAGTACTATTCAACCCGTGTATCTGGGGTAGTAATCAAAGTTGATTTACGGTAATTGTCCGACTAAATAGTCAGTGTAAAGGGAGTCCGTCTGGGTATTGAGGATCTATCATCGTCCATTAGATGTTCTTAGAGTCCAAGAGAGCCGAGGGTAAGTCCCAAAGCCAGGTTTCTCAACAAGGTAGCGAGGTTGGACAACCTGAATATTGAGGCGTAGTGAGTCAATCATCATTGGTGATGCGATCGCAAGGTTTAACACTCACAAGTTAGCAACGAGTCTGAGAACTCCAGCAAGGAGCGTGCCGAGACCTCGAAGAACCTGAGCCAGAGAAGTGTCGATGCCGACGAGGAGACCTCCGAGACCGGGGATAGTGATGGCGGAAGCGGTGAGACCTTGGACAGTGTTGGCGATGTTCTTCATTAATCGTGGGTCAGAATGAGGGGTTCTTTGGAGAAGAAAAATGATAAGTAACTCACCTCGACGATACTAGCAACCAGGTTGGCAAGCTCGTCGTCGGTCTGCCTCTTCCTAGTCTCGGAGCTGTCGAGCGTGGAGAGCGAGCTCGAGGCTTGGTCGAGGGCAGCCGTCAGCTCGTTGACCAGAGGGGTAACGTTGTCGTCGTTCGCCGTTCCACTGGAGGTGAGCTCATCTGTAGAAAGAGTGATTAGAATATACTGTGTGCACGACAAGACAGCAAACGACGCACCAATTTGAGGCAGAATGCTATCAGTGGAGGCCTTCAACGTCTGGAAGACTTCCATGACGTCGGCATTGTCAGCTCGTTTGGTGAGATCAACGACTGGGACGGGTGCAGCGACCGGGTTGGAAGCAACGAGTCCGAAAGACACGAAGGTGAAGGCAGCAAAGAGCTTTGTCGCGAACATGTTGGTCGTTGATAAGGTGTTTAGGAAAAGGTAGTGAGTTGTGTGGGGAGTTAGTCTGGTCGGAAGAGCTCCTTGAGATGAGATGAGGGTAGTTGGCTGATTTTAGGACGTCTTATATAGGGCTGGATATCTCTGGACTACTGCGACTCGCGCCACTTTCCCAAGGTTGCACGATTATTCCTTTGTTTGTAGGCCAATGATGTGTTCATGACGTCCGGGGTCCAGAAAGTGAACCCTTCCTCGGCGACGGAGACCCCCTCGTTGGTACCACGCGGGACACTGCCGCGCGTGCAGTTTACGGCAAATACTTGGAGGTTTTTTGCGAGAGACTCAGAGAATCGGTAAAAGGGCCGTAGGCCCTGCATACTTCAACATACCATAGCAAGTAAGTATGACCAGTGAAAGAAGCTTTTGATTGCTCCCGGCGCTTCTTGCGCGCAATCAGCGTATACAAAAAGACACTGATGATGCGTTTTGAATGGAGTGGGTGTATACTGGCACCACTTACCCTGATGGGTCCCAAAGTCCTTAGCAACGATGATCTGAATCTTTATACCAATTCTTGTAGCTGAGACCGGCCGTTCGCGTTTCCCGGACGTCGACTTTGAGTGCCAAACTACCCAAAACCGTATCTCTTCAACTGCACTCGCAAGTCACCGAAGATGTAGAAACTTAGTCTTATTTAGTATGGTGGAGTTACGTGAGTGTCGGTGCCTGAAGGCTAAGCGTCGGAGAGGATCGATGATCTGTCAGTGCCACCTTCCGCCACCCGCCCCACCGCTGATTGCAAAATAGGACCTCTGCCTGACAAGTGTGAGGTGAGTGTTCAATTCCATTCAGTACAGAAATAGCATCCGCGTTAGCCTTCAGACTTCAGGGCCTTTACATACTTCTTACGCCACAATCCACAAATAGACGTTGTGGAGCCGGGCCTAACCCTCCTTGTCCGCGTCTGTTGGATGGGAATCGGGAAACGCGCTCACGGTGAGAGGATATCGGTACAGAACTGAACAGCGGGATCTCACAATGGAATTACACGCTGGTTACGCGTGCTGGAAGCTTGGAGACTGGGCACAGGGCCAGTCGACGCGAGGGGTCTCTAGAATGGCGTGCAAGTTTAGTGAGAATAACATCTGCAGTATCTGCATGCCGGGGGGGGAGCAAAATGCTCTGAGGAACTCGCTGACTCTATGACTCAGTGCAGAAAAAGTTGAAGTTAGACTGGAAGTTCAACTCCAAAGTCTCCACGTCCCGGTTTCCCGTCCTTCCAAGGTTCCAAGCTAGTGAATCTTCCCACTCCATCGCAAAGTGGCGCCATAGGTTCCAGACTTGTCGTGACTTTCTTGTAGGTTTTTTGAAACGGTGAATTGTGTACGGGTACTATCGAGTTTTCGAGAGAGAGGAGGAAGGACCTGGGTTCCATAGACTTTCCACTGTCCTATCCTCTGACAAAGTCCCACTCACCGTGGCCCAGGACATTTCTGCGGAGTTGGGCCTCCCAAGGTCAAGGTCGAACCTCTCAAGGTACGCGAATTTGAATCCGCGATCGTCGTTATCCTCCCACTCCACATAACTCTAAGTTCCAGTCCACCCGACATCGCCATGACCCATTGATTTCTCGCATTCCGGGACCGAAACATTCTTTCCCGACCCTAGACCCTGAGGTGGAGCCGTGCCACGATGGCGGTTAGTAACGACCCAAGAAGTTGGAGGAGAAAGAGTGTATTAGACTCGCTGCGCAGCAGCCTTTACACTCATGAACTGCTGGCGCGCCACTTCAAACGTCATACCTGTGCAGGGTCCTTTCCTCCACCCACTGTGGCACCGTGCGAACGGCCCCTACGGTCTAAGGAGGGACCGTTGGCTGTGATTTTTTTTTTTGTGAACGAAGAGGTATGTGTCACTGTCAGGGTATGTATAGCGCGGTTTGAATAACACGAGGAAGTAAGGCCGCGGAATGAGCGACAACAAAGCAAACATGTGGCAAGTATATGTGGTCTGAAGGTAAGAGGTATAGATACAACGGTGGTATGTGGTTGGAACGGGGGTCCTTTGCTTGAGAAAAGCAGGATGTATGTACAGAAGGGGGAGGGTGTAGAGACTATGACTAGAGTAAAGGAAGTAAGGTCAATGTCATGAACAGTGAAAGGAATAATAATAAGCAGAATGTCATGTGAATGGTAAATCATGCAAGTAACTAGGCAGCTTTGCGCATAAGGTACTAGAAGAAGTTGTTGAAGTAATGCGTAAGAAAGTCAAGTGCAAAGTCAAGTGCAAAGTCAAAATGTGCAAAGTCAAAATGTGCAAAGTCAAAATCTTTTTTTCTTCGAAAACGAATTACCGCCGGGGTGGACTAACTATTTCCAAATCCTGGCCGAGCCGGACTACTTGGTGGACTCGAAGTTAAGCTCGCACGACTCGCCGCAGCCCTCTGCAGGACCATCAACACCGGCGAAGCGTCGTGCATCAGATCACGCTGGGACTGGGGATCTTGAAACGGGTCCTCGTCGTCACGATATCTGCGTACATCCTCCTGCGTCGTCCTCGCTTCGAAATCGGATAGGCTCTCGTTGGTACTGCTGGTTTCCGTCTCCGTCGCTGACAACCGGCTGAAGACAATCTAAAAGGAAGAGCACGGTGAGCTCAGCGGTCGGGGTTCGGGAGAGCGAAGAAGTTTACACGTACCCGGTGATCCGCTAATGAATCCCTCTGACTATCCGTTCCACTCACCGCCATACTTATAGGCCGAGTGTAGTCTACATGATCCAACAAACTCTCCTCACTCCTTTGAGCACGAGTATCAATCAACCCCTCGGGCTGGAACTGATACGACGATCCCAGATACGACTCCTCCGTCACATCCGTCAGCGCAGGAGACGCGATCAAAGGGATTGGTGGAAGCGTTGGAGGATGCGAGCTTTGAATGAGATCTGTCAATCTTCCACGGAATTGAGGGCGAGTTGGTGGATTTAGAAGGGATGACGTCGAGCCTGAATCCGAGTGTGTGAGTGATTGTTGTTGAGACATGAGAGATATTCGGGACATCTGGGTCATGAGGGACGGAGGAGGCGACTCCTCGTCCTCGTCCTCCTCATCTTCGTACAGGAAGGGGTTGGGGCTGACGGCCGGGGAAGAGGCGCTTGGGTTCCCACCACGAGGTCGTGGGACGTCGGAGGGATCTTGAATCTCGATTTCTCTCCATCCCCGGTCTTGATCTAGACTCGTCAAACTCTGTGCGTTCCCGCTGTTCTGCGATCCGAGCGACTGACTACGCGTGGGCGTTCCATGAGAGGAAGATGACGACTGGTTGTGGTGGCTGATGCTGAACGCGTCGGCAAAAGGTGAGATGATGGGTATCTCCCCGTGCTGTTGCGAGTTAGTCGCAGATGAGCCGGAACGGGGGAACTGGCCATCGAGCGGGGTGGGCTCTGCTGATAGTGATATCAAAGATGCCGTGCGCACCGTTCCAGTCCCCTCTTCTGAAGGGCCTGAGGAGCCCAAGCTCGAATCAGAGAACCGGCTTGGGTTACCATTGGGTTGGTAGTGCTGGAACTGCGGGTGACCAGGCCCATCGAAGGACAGAAGGCTCGTCCCGAAATGCATAGTGTTGGTGCTAACTTGGCCACCACTCGTGATGGACCTGACATCCCCACTGTCCCCATCGCGATCCCTGTACGATGTAACAGGTCGGATGCTTGTTCCACGACTCCGCTGCGACATCGATCTCGAAGGTCTGGTATAGATGTCTCCTCCCTCCTCATCCCCAAACTCCTCGACCAATGGTGGCCTCCACCTCCCACTGCCTCGCTCACGATCTCCAGCGAACGAACTGTCAAACCCGGGTATGAGAACCCGGCCAGTGGTAACATCCCCAACGGGCGAAGGATTGTACCTCCTCCCTTCGACCTTGCGTTTCCGTCTCCTACACAGCCATATCCCAACGAAGATGCCAATACCCGCGAGTAGTGCTGCGACGATGATAACGCCAATAATCGCGCCCTTATTCCGTTCGAATGCGTTGGGCTGGAGCGTATACGTTGGCACTCCACTCCCAGTGACAGTGGTAGTCCGCGTTCGCGTAGGAATGAGGGTGGTGTCTCCGTCAGAAAGGGTGGATGTAACGAATTCGGTCGTGAGGACGGTCGCAATTGGAACGGAGGTTGAGGACAGGTCGAGGCGTGCGCGTTCGGGTTCGGACACGGGGGCTTGAGTGAGGATGTTAAGGTCAGAGGCAACGAGGGTGGACAGTGTGTCTGTGGGGGTTACGGTGAGGGTGGAGCCGAGGCTAAGAAAGAGGTCCCAGTTAAACGGAGAGTAACTTGTATATGAGGGAAGCAGAGACTCACCGTGTCGTTATTGTGAGACCATCTGATGTCAGCGTTTCAGTAGCCGTCAGAGTTACGATACTAGGGGAACGGAGCGGCGACAGCGTCAGTGCTGATACTGAGAGGGGGGCCGACCCGGAGCCAGTTCCCGTTACGGTCGTCGTTGCAGCCGTGCCCGTCGCTGAGACTGAACCGGTTCCACTGAGGAAACCCAACGTTGTCGCTGGAGCTTGATTCGACTCTGAAGTTGCAGAGGTAACGCTCGTAAGTTCAGTACTAGTCTCCGGGACGGCGGCAACGGTGCCTTGGTCTGATGTACTCTCCAAGACGGATGTGGGGGACGACTCCGAGGTCGTCGTGATAGCAGTTCGCTGGTCCGACTCTGGTGGAGTGGCAGTAGCAGTGACATCGGTGTCGGAGGTTGTAAGATCCGTCGAAGTCGGCGTGGTATCCGCAGACGTGGATTCACTTGTCGTCGTCGTCACTGGGGGCGCCTCCGTCTGTGTGGGCTGAGAGGTGCCCTCGGAAGTAGCAGTGGTGGTGGGAGAATCCTCGGTGGTGGTGGTCGCACCTTCCGTTTGGGTAGGCTCGGTCGAGGGATCGGAACTGACAGTGGTGGTCGGAGGATCTTCAGTGGTTGTTGTGCCATCTCCGGTTGCGGTCGTCACTGGCGGGTCCTCCGTCTGGGTAGGTGAAGTCTCGGATGTAGTCATTGTCTCGACTTCGGAACTGCCAGCGGTGGTCGGAAATTCTTCAGCAATTGTCGCGCTATCGCCAGTCTCAGTCGTCACGGGAGGCTCCTCCGTCTGCGTAGGTGTACCCTCGGAAGTGACTATCGTCTCGACGGGGTCAGAGGTGCTCGTCGGTGGAGGAACCTCTGCCGAGCTCGTCGGAGGCGATTCCTCTTGGCTATCATCGTCACCAGCACTCGTCGTAGTCGTTTCTTTGGATTGCGTTTCGGTTTGTGTGGGCGTATCGGCCCCAGCCGAGTCAGTCGAAGATACAGATGTGGGTACAACAGCCGAGTCCGAGTCCATGTCCGTTGTGGTTGTAGTAGATTCGTTATTATTAACAGATGATAATGAAGCGGAAGTCGAAGGAGAAGTCGAAAGAGTGGATTCTGTATCAGATACAGTCTGAGATTCTGAGGAAGGTATAGTCGCCGTCGCGTCTGAGGTTATCGAGGTTGTAGGGGTAATTGGTTCTTCCGTGAAAGACGTGCTCGTAGGTTCAGCATCTGACATTGGTTGGGAAGAGGTGAGAGGTGGAGTTTCCTGGCTATTACTCCTGCGAAGAAAATCAGCACGTAAAGTAAGAATCGATCAAGATACAAACGCACGAGCTCATAATCCACCTCTGTCTATACTTTTTCTTTTCGAACGTATACGACGCCGGGGAGAGTTGGCATCGGGGAGGAAATTAAGAGATGAAGGTAAGAGCAAAAGTGGGAAAGGAGTGGAGCGTTTTTGCTCTCTCTCTCCGTCGCGAGCCGGAAAGAGGTGGAGAAAAACCAACGAAATCGACACTGCAATACATGTTTTCTCTCACACATGGGTGAGGAGCAGCTGATATCCGATGATGGTACATGACGATTCGGCCTTGTGACCAATAGTAATGCTCGAATCGGGTGGAATTATCGTGAGTTAAACTCCAGGTGGATGGCTCGGGTTATCGTTGTTGTGGAGCGGAGGTGAGGTAAACTGATATCAGCGGGTGATCTGATTTTCCAATTCCGTCCGGGTCCTTTCCAGGAGTTGAGACGTGCACTACAAAGCATTTTGAAGAAGGATGAAGGCTGCAGTTTTCAAAAAGCGTCGACTCTGTGGGTATGGGTGACTAATCAGCTTCATCCTGAGCTCTGTTGAACGAGAAAAAACTACGGACGCACCTACAGATACGAAAAAAATATAACCCATTCAGTACTAGCACGAGTACTCACTAACCCGTTCCCATCAATCAAGGCGTGGTCGACACCCAATACATAATACAGTAGGCATACGTTAGATTTTCCGGAACTCGGTCCCATCATAGATTCCCTGCAAGGTCAAAGAACGTTTGCAACAGCGGGTACATTGTTCCAGAGAAAAGCCTGAGATTGCTAACAGACTGGGAGCTGTAGTCCAAGGACATGCTATCATAGCCCAAGTTCCAAGCGATGTCGATGAGCCTCGAACACCGTCCAAGACCGCCCATTCCCGATTCGGGATGTGAGATTCTGAAGTCCTGCGACCCTGCACTTCCTGAGCCTCGTCGACCCGTTGGCCGTAAGCTATACTCGATGCGTAACGACCGGCTAGCAGAAACTCGTCCAACGTGCATCCACCGCGATAAAGACCGTTTGTCCGTTTGGGGCGGCGGTGCAGTAACATAGTAACCTTCATAACGGTCAACGGAGGACCCATAAAGCTAAACGGAACGGAAGAATGATTTACCAGCGAAGAACTACTTCCCCTCGTCCATGATCCAAATCCCAAGTCTCGAATTATAGTGGCGCACAATGCTTACAAAAAGGGCCAGTTCTAGCTCCTGACACAATCAGGAACCGCCTGGGCGCGTAACTGTGCGCGAAGCGAGCTCTAGTGAGAATGTGGAGCTCTTCGAAATGTTTCAGCCTTCGGGAACCGAGCCTGAAGGGCAAGTTGGGATGATCAGGGCTGGTCGGGTACTCGCTTGGCAAATGCCAGCTGTCGACTCATGAGCCTCAGCACCTCCCGAGCTACAATATATTCCGGAAGTCAACTCGACATATCCACCACCCCATGGGCCACAGGCTTCCGCGATATAACGTCAATTCTAGCTGGGCGCAAACATAGGAATGGGTGACCTGCAGGATAAGCCAAAGTAAGGTTGGAGTATGATGATGACAACGATTCCTGATCCACTTACTAGGTTATGATCACTGACAAAACTTGGCGGAATCATACAAAGTCATCCAAGGCGAGCCGATTCTCAAGCCGAAACTCTGGGACTCACGCGGGTAAGGCATGCATTATTCGCCACGAGTTCCAGCCGTGAAGATGCAGGTAGACGTTCCGAGGTAATGACTGTGAGTCTGAAAGAGGGAGATATGCTCGAATCGCGCTTGTGACTTGTGAGAAAGAGAACGCGTGGATGTAGTGCCTCGTGAATAGGTCGCCAACGCATACTATTGGAGCCGTTTATCTGGACCTCGAGAGGCCAGGGTGTCGACGATGACGCGTTCGTTTCACCCATGTCACTGCCAGTGTTGTACGCAGACCATCGCATGCCCTAGTCCCACACGTCGATAATCCCAAGATAGTCGAAATCATACGGAGAACCATGTAATTTGGGATCGCATACGCAACGTTTCTTTCGGAACGGAAGTTGAAGTTGAGGGAGAGAATCGAGAGTACTTGACGGGGTCATCATCATGTCACTGTAACAGACTGTGTCCTTGGACTCAGTACACACAGCTGAACACGGATGAGACACAGATGAGTTGCTACTAGATGAAAGTCGCTACCCGTGGATGAAGTTTGCATAAGGACTCGAAAATCAAGAGACCGACCAAAGCTTTCCCATACCGTGAGATAGTGATGAGTACTGTCCAGTCTACACTGACATTCAGTGGAAAAGGCTTGATAGCGCCGGTAGAGTCGGAGATGATGAAGAACCACTCAACCGAGCCGGAGTGTGTGAATCAATAGTGATCTCGAGGTCGTATGTGCACATTATCCTGACCATGACCGACGAGCAGAGAGAGTAGGAGATTGCCAAGTTCCATCATGATTATGGGGGTTGTTGTGAACGTTGTGGGACATGGCTTGGTCATCGTCGCGTACAACGAGCGGAGTTTGAAAACTGCTTTCGATCACAACCTCCATAGCACCCTTCCTCAGATTGCCTCAAGGTTCGAACCTCAAAGCCTGTTCAAATTCTATTTCTCGAATATGAACCTGCTTCTGGTTGAAGGTCGCAAAGAAATGTATGGATCGAAATTCCTCACCGTAATGGTGGCAAACACCTCTTGAAGCCCCACGTCCTCTCGCAACACGACCTCTCTTTTAGATAATACTTCTATTGAAAGCTTGAAGGCTTCATGACCACGGGCTTAGGATGCTGCGTGGATTAACTACAAGGTTAGCAAGTCACCGCCTGGCCGTAACTGAAACTCTGATAGCCTTCTAGGCAGTATGTCCATGGCCTTGGTGTAACCCCTCCTAGGTGTAAATCAAGTCTTACCGCCGCTTCCATGTAAGTATGTGACCGTACGGGTTAGCAGACAAAATCAACAGAAACATAATACTCGAGACGATACAAACCTACAAGTCTGATGTGCTTATGCTTGAAAACTGACGCCAGGGTCGTATTTAAAGACTCAGCTTCATCTGCACCAGTATGACTCATCATCTCAATGCCTCTTTGTCCCTAGGACGCGTCTATTCTCGGCACTGGCCTATGTGTCGTCAAAATGAGTCCCTTTGCAACAACTACACGAGCGCCATTTCGCCCGATATCGCGAGTATCGTCCTTCGATGGAAACCGTTTTACCTCTTCGAGTTGCCGTGTATCACTGCGGGGAGTCAGCAGATGGTGGTGAGAGCGCGCATGTGATAGGAATGGCACTCACAATCACTCCCGAGCTTCTAGAACGTCTACCCAAGCGGGATCACCAAACGCACACGCCGACAAACCTTGATTTTGAATGTGTAGGCGCTGATTCCGTGATAGAGGTGAGGAATTGAGAGTCGATTTTTGGATATGACCATGACCATACACTAATGCCAGGCATGAATACATCTCTCTAAGCATCTTCCTCAATCTTCGTCCTTCAAAAACGTTAGAGCTAACAAGATCAATACCGTATCCCCGTGATACGCAACCAAAATACCGCTGATTGATTAAATCCAGCGTCTCTACCAGAAACCGCAGTAAAAGACCCACACTGCCAGGTGTCAACGTTGAAAACAACTATCACGGGGACTGTCACAGAGTGCTGTAGAGACACGGTGAAAACCCCAACCTGCGTCATCTCAACACGATTCTTCTCCCTCCTCTCACAGACGATCTCTCTCTCTCTCTCTCTCTCTCTCCGTTTTCCCACCCGCTCCAGTGTATGAATCCAGCTTATCAAGACCTATATTCCCCTCATTATCAACTGAATGTCGACAACTTCCGCGACCTTCGAGCGCTACTACGATCATCCTCTACATCTCTCGGAAACCCAGAACGATACTTAACGATCAGTGAGACGTGGTCGGCTTCGTTGATCGTTGAATGGTTACAGCATGTTGGTTCCTGCTCTATATCCAAACCTCGCACGAATCTCATTTCAGTCGATTCTGTTCGCAGGAAATTATACGTTCCACACTGGACGAGCTGTACCGAGAAAGGTGTACAGCATGCCTCCGCGCAATCGTGAAGAAATATCACGTATTTCCTTCCTCGTTCTTCTTCAACAACATCGAGCGCGATGGAGATCATCCATCAGGAGGCGGGGGTTTTGCTGTGCGTCTTTCATTTTCTTACTCGGCACAAATGTAACTGATATCATTCGTTGTTGACAGGATGTGTACAAGGGGATCGCTGACGGCGATCATACCCATCCTGTGTGTCTAAAGGTTCTTCGAGTGCACACCCAGAGCGACGAGGGCAGGAGAAAAAAGATGGTCGAGGTACGTGATTTGCCCCTTTCTTTGAAGTACAGCTCATTGATCACTGATGCTTGTATAGGACTTCTGTCGGGAAGCCCTGATATGGACTCACCTCGACCACCCAAACGTTCTTCCCCTGATAGGCGTAAACACTAAACTGTTTGGGACCGATTTCTGTCTAGTTTCACCCTGGATGGAAAATGGCGATATTATTACGTTCTTGAAGAGAAAACCCGACCACGACAGGATGCGTTCGGTGAGGGAAATAGTTTTCCTTACTCGTTTGCTTGCTTACAAATTACTGAACAGATAAAGGAGATAGCAGCGGGCTTGGAGTACCTGCATTCACGATCACCCATGATCGTTCATGGGGATATCAGAGGTGTAAGTACAACCTCACGCCTCGCGTAGGGCCAAGGCACGTACACTTACGAGGAACGTTGTCAGGCGAACATCCTCGTAGATGAAGGATTCAACTGCCGTTTGGCCGACTTCGGGCTTTCTAGGGAGGCATTAACTGGAACAACGACGTTTGAATCGTCCACAGGAGGCATGAAAGGTTCACTGCGGTGGATGGCGCCGGAGGGATACCTACTCTCTACCTCCAACAACTCGAAGGGGAACCATTCCCCCCGAGACATCTATGCATATGCTTGCACCATTATTGAGGTGCGTATACATCTCCGCTCAGTCTCAGATTCCAAGCTCATCATGGAACATGATACAGATTTTGACGGGAAAACCTCCCTTCTCAGACCTCTTCGATGGTGCAGTGATTGCGAATGTTCTCTTCAACCACGCACGCCCACCGAGACCAACGGAATCATGGTGTCCTGATTGTATCTGGAAACTCGTTGAGAGGTGCTGGATTCAGGACAGCCGGAAACGTCCCACGGCCAGATATATCCACAGCTACCTGAAAGGCAGGGTCTCCATGATACCGGACATACCGGGAGATGGACCCCTAGACGTTGCTGGGAGTCGTGCGAAAGACGCGCATTTGGGCGCAGGGAGTCCCGCTTGGTGTTATCCCCGAGCAAGATGGAGAACTACGCATGGCAAAAAACCGCGTTGTACGGTGGACGGAACAGAAGCAGATCTATTTTGCTCCGTACCTATACTGCGATCGGTGGATTTTGCATTCCACCCTCGCTTCTTCATCTAGCATTCCTGTTCATTTCACGCTGTGTTTACATCGAGAATCTGGAAATACAGCTTTCGTTTTTCCATTGACGCGCATTCCACCTGTGCCACGCTCGACTGTCAATATCCATCCTTTTCAGGGACCACTCCATACGTGGGACCGTTCTTTCCGAACATCGCCCTCAGATCGTCAACAAGCAGCTCCGGGACTTCGTATGCAGCGAAATGGCCACCCTTGTCGTGCTTCGAATGAAAAACAACGTTGTACTCGGCAGACAGCCAGCTACATCAAGTCCATGTCAGTTACCAGGTGCTCGGTGGAAGCAAAGCCATACTCACGACAAAGGGCTGGTTACAATGTCCTTGGGGAAGAACGAAACACCGGTAGGAATAGTTTCATTCGGTGCTCGTTTTTGGACATTCGGACCGCCTTCCTCCATTTGTGCGGCTTCGTAGTAAGTTCGAGCGGTAGCCGCGGGACCGGATCGAGAGAACCAGTAAATCGAAATCCAGGTCAAGACTGAGGAAAGGGAAAGTCGGCGTTGATCATGAATGGGAGCCCGTGGAGATCTGGTGCTAGAGGAAACATACCTTCGTCGTCTTCCCAAGCATAGGCATCCGTCCAGAAGATAAGCTTTTCATAGATCCACGCCAGTAGTCCGACGGGTGAGTCGCTTAAGCTGTAGCCAATAGTTTGGGGTTGGGTAGATTGCTCAACGAAATATCCGTTTCCTTTCGTGTTATACCATTGGTTATGCTCAACCGCGGCTTTTTCTTCGTCGGTGTATTGAGAAGGATCAAGGCCAGGTGGAGGCGAGACGAAGGGCATATTGGTGTGCCAAGCTTTGATATGATCATGGCCGTACAGAGCTGCCATTGTGCGAGTAATCTAGGAACGAGAGAAGTATAAGTATTCTCTGCAGTATCAAAAGATGAAATGTGCAGGAAACGCACGAAGTATCCCCAGTCGCCTCCTTGCGTTACTATGCCCGAAGTAAATAAGGATACAAATCAGAACAGAACCAAGTGACCCACCATATTCATCGTATCCCAAAGCCGCCATGAGCTTATGTCCCGTTTCAGCATATTTAGTGAGGTCGAATCCCCTCTTCTTTGTCGCCTCCGAAAACCCATAACCGGGGAGACTCAGAGCAACGACATCGAAGCTCGGTTTATCATCTTCGACAGCCGTCAGAAGGGGTAATATCCTGCGAACTTCGATGAAGCTGCCAGGCCCTATGTGGTCGTAGAATCAGCCGCAGAACAATAACCTTGGGGCATCGTGTGGCTCACATCCATGAACGAATAACAAAGGAATGGCTCCCTTCGCCTCACTCTTCTTGTGAATATAGTGAATATTCAGCATCCCGTGCCCGTCGATTTCAATGTCCCGCGTGAACTGCGGCAACTCGTCATTCAACTCCTTCTCGTACTTCCTCCAATCATACCCATCCTTCCATCGTGCGACCAGTCTTTTAATATCAGCAAGCGGGGCACCGTAGTCCCATCCTGCCCCGTCCAACTCATCAGGAAGTCGCGTCAGTTCGAGTTTTTGCTTGAGAAATGCGATTTCGGAGTCTGGGATGGAGATATTGAAGGGGGTCGCCAGGACGAAAGCGACGAGGGACTGTAGGATCATGAGCAGATGGATAGCTCTTGTCGGTCCCATAGCTGGTGAGTTTGAACGGGACTTGTGTTAAAGAAGAATTGCTGCGGTTGGGCTCGGTCTGGGGGCTTATATACCCCAAGTTTTGAACTACGACCTCATCAATTGACTGCCACACAGTCGATTGGCAAAACGGTTATTCGAAGGTATTAGTAACTACTAGATTACTAACGGCCTACCCTGGCCAAGAACAAATGAATACCGATTCAAATTCGTCACCGGCAAGGATTATACTCGAGGCCAATCACTTTAAGGGTGAATGACTAAACATTCCCTTCTCTAATTTATCGCAATGTTCATATATTCCGTCCTTCCGAGCATATTTCTTACACTGTGTTTACGTTGAGCACCTGGAGATGCAACCACCTCGTTTGAAGATTGACTTCAATAATGCTAATATCCATCCTTTCCAGGTACCACCCCATACGCGGGACCACTCTTACCGAACATCTTCCTCAGATCGTCAACAAGTAGCTCCGGAACCTCGTGGGCAGCGAAATGACCGCCCCTTTCGTGCTTGGAATGGAAGATGACATTATATTGGGCGGAGAACCAGCTACAAATAAGCAAGAACGCGTGGATATTCAGAGAAATGACGCGACGGAAGAAGTGCAAACACTCACGATAATGGTCCGATCAGGATATCTTTGGGGAAGAACGAGGCGCCAGCCGGGACAGTGACTTTGGGAGGCTTTGTCTGAGCTTTGGCCATGGCTTTCTCCTGATGCGCGATTTCGTAGTAAGTTCGAGCAGTGGCTGCGGGACCAGAACGAGAAAACCAGTAGATTGAGATCCACGTCAAGACTAAGTGGGGGCCGGTTAGATTTCGAGAACACGGCTGGTGGAGAGGGACACAGCATAGGTACCTTCGTCATCTTCCCAAGGATATGCCTCGGTCCAAGTAACAAGCTTCTCGTAGATCCAGGCCAACAGTCCTACGGGCGAGTCATTCAAGCTGTAACCAATAGTTTGGGGTTGAGTAGAATGTTCGATAAAGTATCCGTTCCCCTTCGTGTTGTACCACTTGTTGTACTCGATCGTGGCCTTTTCTTCATCGGTGTATTGGGAAGCGTCGACTCCTGATGGAGGCGATGCCACGGGCATGTTGGTATGCCATGCTTTGACGTGATTGTGGCCGTAGAGACCAGCCATGGTGCGGGTGATCTGGGAGCGAGACGGACCCGTTGTACAGATTAGCGGTGGTCATGGCGTAGCAAGCTGAGGGATATGAGAAACTCACAGGATAGCCCCAGTCACCTCCTTGTGTAACTAAGCGCATGGTGAGTAAGGCAAAGAGGTGTAGTGAATGAACGACATACCGTATTCATTGTACCCCAAAGCGATCATGAGTTTATGCCCCGTTTCAGCATACTTTGTGAGATCAAATCCCTTCTTCTTTGTTCCCTCCGAGAATCCATACCCGGGCAGGTTGAGCGCGACAACATCAAAGCTTGGTTTGCCCTCTTCAACAGCCGTTAGAAGAGGTAGTATCTTGCGAACTTCAATGAAACTTCCAGGCCCTAAAAACATGATAAGGCGACATTCGAACCGTGAGCGTTTAAACGCTTCATCGATCACTTACACCCATGAACAAACAGCAAAGGGATAGCCCCCTTCGCCTCGCTCTTCTTGTGAACATAGTGAATGTTCAACATACCGTGTCCATCGACTTCGATATCCCGCGTGAACTGAGGCATCTCGTCGTTCAAGTCCTTTTCATGCTTCCTCCAATCATATCCATCCTTCCAGCGTGCAACCAATCGTTTGATGTCAGAGAGAGGGGCTCCATATTCCCAGCCCGCGTCATCGAGTTCGTCGGGAAGACGCGTCAATTCGAGCTTTTGTTTGAGGAACGCGATTTCTGAGTCTGAGACAGAGATCTTGAATGGGGTGGCCATGGTTGAACTGGAGAGCAATGTTCGAAGGAGTGTGAGATACTTATATCGCAGGCCTACTTAAAGATCGGCCCCGCCGATGAGCAGCTGACGCAATGACTCAGATTCTGAATCACCATCACGGATATTATACCTCGCGGTTGTTGCAACACCCCCATTCGCGTTGCTTGGCATTCATGATCAATGGAGACTGAATGTATTGCGATAGCAATCAATAGACAGGCTTTAGACTCGTGAAATATTGTCAATACTATCTTTACGGTGGAATACACTGGACCAGCAACTCGTGCGCTTCAGCATATGCTGACCCTGAAGAGAGCGGGAACGCAACCGGTGGTGGTTGCTCAAGAGAAACAAACCTAATGATACGGTCAATAAGATATGAGAGACGGAAATTGAGGCCAAAGCTGCCGCTTACATTCTAGCAATGCCTCGTTCGCCACCACTAATCGGAGTCGTAATCGGAGTCGTCGTCGTCATCATCATAGTCATTGAAATCGTCCGACACGGGATCTGAGGAGTATCCGGCACCCGCGCCATCATCAGAGTCGTAGCGCGTATCGTCTTCGGAGGGTGGTCCTTCGTCGTACTCGTCCGACTCAGGAGGGTCGTCTGGAGAGCTGTCATATTCTTCTTCGTCAGATTCATCAGGGTAACGTGGTTCCTCGTATTGGTTAGGGTGCTCATCCGAATGGTAGCCAGCATTACGGTACTGTTCATCATCTGGTGTACCAATGCCACGAGAGCCCTGATCTGAGTCGTAATTGTCTTCGTATTGTTGCTCTTGCCTTTCCATTTCCCTGTCAGCCTCGCGATACTGGTCGAGAATATCGTTGCCTTCATCTATATCGTCGGGTGCTGGAATAGAAAAGAAAAAGAACAAAGAGCCGTTGACGAGTCTCCCCTTCAATGACTGGGTGGCACTTACTCATCGTTAACCCATGAGAATGCTGAAAATTGGGTCGGCTACCCCATCCTGATTCGGCTGTTTGATTTCGGCTTTGGGCCATCGTATGTAGTTCTTAGTGCGATTGTGGTGGTAGTAGGTGAAACAGAGACGCGTGAGTCAAAGGCGGAGCCACGAGCGAGCTCTGACGTATTTGACACGTGAAACGCACGAGAGCAAACTCACGTCTAGTCACAGCTTGGGTCACAGCTCTTGTGACGGTCCGCTCACTTACGAAACACCGACTTCACCTTTCACCGATGCTACGGTTTTACGTTCTCGGAAAGCACCCGACAGCATGCACTGATGAAGGTGATGCCCGATTACTCATGTCATTAGAGCCAATTCACATCGAGAATGAACAGGAACAAAGTCGCGGCTGTCTTCCGAACTCAGCGACTCGAAAAAACTATGGAACTGTTCAAGCCGTCATCAAGCAGTCACCTGGCGCTGTGGAAAGAGGGAGGTCGTATCACTTAAAAGGCGTAGTTTCTCCTTGGATATCAATCATCTACACCATGGCTACCAGAAAACTCCTTCTCCAGAACGGAACCGTTCTCATCCATGACGACAACGACAAGGTCATCCCAACCGAGGCTGACATTCTGATTGAGGGTAACCTGATCGCTCGCGTCGAACGTGGAATCTCTCCACCCACAGGTGCCGAGGTCATCGATTGTACCAACAAGATTATAAGCCCAGGTTTCGTGGATGGACACCAACATGTCTGGCGCACACTGAACAACGGTAAACACGGTGATCAGTCGCTTCTAGAGTACATTGCTCCTGGTATGTGCGCTACGTATCCAAGCCTATAAATCTCACCCATCGTGAAAGGCACCATAACTTCCAGTGCTCACACGCGAGAAGATCTATTTTGGGGTCAGCTGGGAGGGTGTCTCGCCTTGGTCAATGCGGGAACGACCACCGTCGTAGACCATGCTCATCTCAACGTCTTCTCTGGCGCCTGTAGGTATACATTCATAGAGCTCTGCACATTCGGTCGTACTTACCCAAACCCCTTTGCAGCTGACATCGCTATATCTGCCACCGTATCGTCCGGAATACGATCCATCTTCTGTTATACACCTACCGCGATCGTTGAGTCGTGGAACCCTCTCAAGATCCACCCGACTCTCCTCGAGCCTTGGGTACTCTCAGACCTACATTCCTTGGCTCAGAAAGCACCGTTCGGCCCCAACGGACGGGTTCAACTTGGTCTAGGCTTTGACGCATGGGCCCTTCCCCAGGACACCGCAGCGCCTCTCTTCGATGTTGCCCGAAAAGGCGGCATCAAGCTACTCAGCACTCACCTAGCCGAGGGGCCTATATTCCCCTCGTCCAACCTCCCGGAGACCATCCAACGCTGGGATCTCATCGGTGCCAACGAACCTAACAGGTTTCGTTTCCTGATGGCTCACGGCACCGGCATTTCACAAGATCAAGCCGAATTTTTCGTGAAGAACGATATTTATGTGGTATCGGCGCCTACCACCGAGCTCCAGTTAGGCCACGGCCGACCAGTTTGCTACGATGACAACATCCGAGCTAAGTCGTGCTTGGGAGGTGACATGAGTTCGAATGGCGCGAATAGCATCCCTTTGGAGATGCGAGTGGGGTTGCTCGCTGAACGAGGGATGCGAAACCAGAAGATTATCGACGACGGTGGAGGAATTCGGTCGGTGCATCGAACTGTCGAGCAGGCGTATAATCTGGGGACGATTCAGGGAGCTAGGGCTGTTGGGATGGAGGACAGGATTGGGAGTATTGAGGTGGGGAAATTGGCGGATTTGGTGGTGTTCGATGGGGGAAGCCCCGCTATGGTCTGTGCTGCTCAGAATGATCCGATTACTGCTGTGGTATTGTTCTCCACACCAGGGGATATCGAGTTGGTGATTATTGACGGGGTCGTAAGGAAGTCAGAGGGAAAGCTGTGCTCTGTTCGAGTGGAGGCAGGAGAAATAGATATCGCTGGAAAGGAGACTTTGGAGTGGGTGGATGTCAGGCAACACCTTTTGGAGAAGCGAGTGGAATACTGGGATAGGCTCCAAGGGGCGGACTTCGAAGCGGCAACGAAGGTAGTAGCAAAAGCGTGGGGCATCGATGAAGGGAAGATGGTTGACTAAACACATCCGCGTTGGGAGAATCGGGGGATGGTGCGCAGTCCACGACAATGCGCAAGTTTATTAGACAGTTATATTCAACGATTAGCGCCAATCCAGTATTGTAAATTACCGACGGAGAATACGAAACCCAAAACCCAGAGAAAAGTTTAGAGAGATTAGTAAGAGTGTAAGATGTTCGTACAAGGAGTGTGCTACAAGTTCCGCCGTGAGAATAGGTTGCTGGGTCGATTACTTGGGAATCTGGAAAGAGACGACGTCGACGGGGATGACTTGGTATCCCGCAGCGAGGTTGACAAAGTTGGGAGCATCCTGTTGCATTAGACTGACAAATTGAGTGTTCTTCGAGGTCTGTCGGAGGAGAGAAACAATAATTGAGTACCAACGAGGTAGAGAATCCGAGATGAATCACGACTTACATCGAGGAGGTATTGGAAGTTAGGACCAGCGACCTGAGCAACAGCGTCCCATCCGCTGAAAGGAGTGAACGGGTTCGGGACGGTCGACTGAGTGGGGGCAAGGGTAAGCTGAAATCGATGCCAGTCAGTTTCGTTCGAGCAACCCAAGATCAAGATCCCTACCTGCTCATACTTGGTGATACTCTTTCCGACACCGGAAGAGCTGATGAGGTTGTTGATCTTCGCTGGGTTCGTGTTACGGAAGTAGCTGGTGAAGTTGGCGTAACTCATCCCGTTCTTGTGGGTGAAGTCGATGACTGCGCGCTTGATATCGGTACGAATGACCTTGTAGGCCGGAGGATTGGGCTCCTTGTTGATAGAGGTGGCAATGTCGAACGCGCCATAGACTGCGGAAGTCATGTCCGAGAAGATGAAGCTGTCGGGAAGGACGATGTCGTTATACTCGTCGTTGGAGAAGCACTATCAAGCAGCCATCGCTTAGAGTAGGTCTCGAGTGAGTGGCACGATTCCGACTTACCTCTAAAACTTTGTCCATAGTAGCTGCCTCAGCAATCATAATACCGTCGTAGTTGGGTACATTGTAGCCTTGGCT